>CM065483.1:45890570-46091570 GCA_032873175.1 Leptopilina drosophilae
AAACCTGACATAAGGATTTCCAAATATATCAAAAAAAAATTTTTATACAATATTTTCAAAATTCATCAAAATGTAAAAAAGTAATCGCTATTTATATTTTTCAAAAATAGTAAAATTTTGAATTTTTTGAGATTGTTAACATTTTACTTTAAAATAATTAAAATTCAATAAAAGATCGAGAAACTGCTGTATATTATATTGAGGAAGCTAAAGGTTCGTGAAATGAACAATTTGTTTAAAAACTGTTGCGGCAATCGCTTCTGTGCAAAATATTAAGAAATCAAGTATTTATGGATTACTTTTTTTTCCAATTCGTATTTTGTTCAGAAAATTATTTTAAACAAATTATGCTGTCCAAATGGTGTTTCATTCCAAGGATAAAGAAATAGATTGAAAGTAAAATTAACAATTAGATTCATAGGTAAATTGTAAAAATTAAATACCTGTTTTTTTGTTTTTAATTTTCAATTTCCTTTTGCTCGGAATGGAACACCATACTTATTAATATTTATTAATTTGTTTAACCCCTTCACACTGTTCGACGTCTATAGAGGAAAAAATAATTCGTGCCCCCAGTGTGTATGACCGCTATAACGGCATCGAAAAAACAGATATGGAAAAGTTAACGAATCATGCTAAAAATGCCTACTCGGAGGTTTTCGGAGTCGCTGAATCGAAATCCGTTATTGAAAATTCAAAATGGCGACCAAAAACTTTTTAAGCTTACGAATTTGTTTTAAAGTGCTCATTGGGGGGTTTTTGAGGTCTAAATATTCGAATTCAGCGACCCCGAAAACATAAAGTAGAATCATAACAAGTAATTTAAAAAACAAAATTTTTTGCACATTTGTGGCACGAAAAACTAATTTTGACTACACTGCTAAGAGGTTAAGCAATAGCAAATTAAAAGCAAAAAAGGAATGTCGACTGTTAGTATAAAATATAACATAAGAATGGCTTTGACTCCCCTCCCCCCGACGTAAGGCTATGTAGAGATTTTTCAAAACCCCCTACCCCGACAGCCCTTACGAAAATAATAAATGTTCCCTTAGGTCAAAAAATCATTATTGCTCTTTAGGTGATTATATAAAAAGATGTGCTCTTTCCATCGCAATCGACTTGTTAACTTTAAAAACGTTTTTATTGAAAAGTTGATTAAATGTGTGTGGTCCCTTTAAACTTACTAGGTAACATATGTCGATCACAAAAGTTTTTAATCCATAAAGTTTGTAATTTTTCGATAGCTATTTAAAAGGTGCTATTTTTAATTTTTAAAATACTTTAATTGACCAAATATTTAGATTCAACAACCTCAAAAATACAAAATATTATGATATTTATTGAACAAGGAGAAGAATTCAGTACATTTGTGACACAAAAATCGTATTTGAACTACACAGCTGGGAGTGTAAACCGTATTATTTCACAGTAAAAAAAGTCATACTTTCTGCTTTTTTTCAAGGCTAAATTTAAGATGTAAACAGCAGTCAGACCCGTTAAGCAAGGACAGACTTATGTGGAATACATGGGCTGAATTAAAGGTGCACGGAGAAAAATAAATAGTAATAATTATGCTATTTTCGATTAAAAATTACTACTTTCAAGTAGTAATTTTGAAACTGCTCGAGAAATAGTAACTTTGGCTTCTTTTTCGAAGACTTTTTACTTTTTTGAAAAAGTATAATTTACTTCAAAGCATCTAAATTTTATTAAAAGCCTAGTAATATTTAAAATGTCCAGAGCAATTATACTACTCTGAGCGAAGCAACTTTTATTACGAATCAGAGCAATTATGCCGATTTAACTAACGTTAAACTAACTACATGTTTTGGTAGATAATTGATATTACAAGCTTAATTATTAACCTTCAAAGTACTATGTGTTTAAAAATCACGCACAATGCTAACCCCGGTCTGTAAGACCATTATTCCCATTTTATAGTTTTTTTAGTAATTTATAGTTACCAACAATTTTGTCGATACAAATGTAATAAATATAATTTATCCCTTTCATACATAAATTTAAAAATTACATTTTTATCACATTTTAACAATATCACGATTAACGAAAAGGTCAAAACAATAATTGTAGTCTATATAAAATCTGACAGTAGAACTAGCTGTGCGTCATGTTGCACAGAAGTTACTAATGGGAATATATACTTTTACTTGAAAGCAACCCCGGTCTTACAGGCCTCTATATATCAAATATTTATCTATATTACAAAATTTACCACATAAAATTTTTTGAAAAAGTTGTCACCTAACACCCTATAGTATGAAGTCCAAAAAAGCTCAAGTTCATATTATACTTTTAAAAAAAGTTACAAACAAAGAAAATTTTTATAGCAGTCTGTCAGATCGGCATAGCACTTTGAAGATTAATTTAAATTTTTAAACATTCTTTTTTACTTCTCCTTTAATTGTTACTATTTTAATGTTTTATAAAATGTCGACTTTCAAGTGTCTCCAACTTAACAATTTTATGCTATTTGTATTTTTTTTAAAGAAGATTTTAGCATTTCGACTTTATTTCTATTTATAATTTCTAATTACCACATTTTTTAAAAATTTCAAATATTTTGTAGAAGCTGGTGGAAAGAAAGATCATCCATTTCCTTTTAAAATGGATGTTTCTTATGAGGGAGAGACCCATGAAGGTATGAATGTGCCCTTTGAATATGAAAACCACTATGAAAATGATGAAATGCGACAAGAAGAAGAAAATGTTGAACCTGAAGATGAAAATATGCCTTTAGAAGACGATGTAAACACGAACAATGAAGATAGAGCTGAAGGCAATGAAGAAATGGAGGTTTCAGAAGAATCACTTAATGATTCTGAAGATGATCCCGATGGAGATCCTGATGGTGATCCTGATGGTGATCCTGCTGGTGATCCTGATGGTGATTCTGATGGTGATCCTGATGATGATCCTGATGGTGATCCTGATGGTGACCCCGATGGTGATCCTGATGGTGATCCCGATGGTGATCCTGATGGTGATCCTGATGGAGATCCTGATGATGATCCCGATGGTGATTCTGATGGTGATTCTGATGGAGATTCTGATGTTGACTCTGAGGAAGATTTAGATGGTGATGTAGAAGGAGATTCTGATAATGAATTTGAACGTCCAGAACGTCCAATTTTTCAAGGGTTTGATGAAAATTTCAGAATGAATATAAACCTACAAAATGACGTCAATGTAAAAGCAAAAGATATCCTGCTAACAACTTTAGCACGAAATGTAAGACATAAGGATACCTACGAAAATTTGATATCTCAACTTCAATGTGCCAAAGATTGCTATCTTCACTGCAATTTACCAACCACGAAAAAAAAATTGTGGGAAGTGTTGAAAACAGATAGGACAAATTTGATTTATTCAGTATATTGCACTCTTTGCAATGAAAAAATTGGTGATGGAAAGATTCCAACAAAAAACTGTCACTGTGGTGATTGCGGACCTGCTAAAGAGAATGGAAATTTAGGTACGTTTATACTTCCACTTCTTATTCCTCAATTACATGATTTCTTTAAACTGCCAAACATAGCCGCATCTTTGCGCTATAAGTATGACCGGGTAAAGATAAATCCTGATAATATGGAGGATATTTATGATGGAGAAAAGTACGTTAAACTTTCGGAAGAAGGTAGATTTTTGCACAATCCACATAATTACTCCTTCTCAATATGGGTGGATGGTGTATCTCTGGCAAAATCATCAAACGCTTCTACAACCCCAATTCTTTTACAAGTAAATGAATTACCCCCTCATGCTCGTAATAAACACGTTCTTTTAGCAGGAATTTACGTAGGCAAAAAGAAGCCAAATGTTACTTCTCTTTTGATTCCAATTGTTGAACAACTGAGAAACTTGGAAGAAGAAGGAGTAAAATGGTATCCAGAAGGGCCGGATGGACCAGAAATTGAGAGTAAGTTTACAACCTTAATATTTATTGCGGACGCTGTAGCAAAGGCAGAAGGTTTACGAATGTGCCCTCATAAGTCTGGGAGAATAATAAACTTATATTTCCTAATGAGGAAATTTTGTTGCGAAAACACAATGAAATACTGCAATGCATTGAAATAGTATTTCAGGAGAATCAACCATTTTTGGGTGTAAAAGGATGCAATGCTTTTGCATCCTTACGTCATTTTGATTTAGCTGAAGGCCCTATACACGATGACCTTCACGGCTACTTCCTAGGGTGTGCTAAGCAGATAACCACACACATTTTAGAAGATGCTGGAAAAGAGTGGTATATTGGAAGAAAGAAGACTATGAAAAAGATTGATAAGAAACTCCAGACAATACAATTGCCTTCAAGGATTTGTAGACAAGCAAGAAGTATAAGTAATTTTCGTAAATGGAAAGGAAGTGAATGGCGTAACTGGCTCCTTTATTTCGCTCTTCCATGTCTTGAAGGTATTTTAAAAGAACCCTACTTTACTAATCTGAGGTTATTGAGTGAATCCGTATTCATTTTGAATAATACATCGATATCCGAACGTGACGTAAATCATACAAAAACTCTCTTAAGAGAGTTTGTGGCAACCTCGAATATTTATGGAAACGCGAATATGACATATAATGTACATACAGCAGAACATGGTCCAGATTCAGTAAAATCTTGGGGACCATCATGGGCACATTCAACATTCCCATTTGAAAGCTTTGCTGCAAAAATAAAAAATGATGTAAAAAGTCCACATTGTCGTGCAGAACAAATAGTCGATCGCTTTTTTTTGAGGAAGTTTGTTGTAAGCTCCATTTACGCAGATGACATTGCTGAAAAAACAAAGAATAGGATAAGACAATTGCTGAAAATCAAAGATGAACCTATTCCACAAAATATGTCACCAGGGCATTATTTTGTTGGAATAGATCAAGAAAAGCAGAGAAACCCTAGCGAACTGTTACTTCGTCTAATAAGAGAAGCAGAAGAGTGTATTGATGAAAATACAATTGTACACACTTACAAGCAAGCAAAAATCCACGGAGTAAAGTATAGAAAGCATGACAATATCAAACGAAAGTTCTGTGACAGTATTGCTTATGATGGGAAAGATTTTTTTTCGATTAGGATTTTCTTATCATATAGACGTGGAGAAAGAACAGTTTGTGGACTTATTGGTAAACAGTTTACAATCGTAGAAAATATGTATGGAACAGAGCACATAAGGAGAGTACTTCCTTCTGAAACAATGCGCTTTGTGTCCTACCATGACATAACAGTTCCAGCAACAGTTTTTTACATAAATAAGAAATACTATGCAATTCCTATATCGAACATTTCAACAGTAGATTAATTTCGATTGTAAAAAAGTAATTTTATTACCTCCGATGACGTTCATTGGAGAAGAATAAATTTTTAACTTGCGTTGATTTTCGCGCACGAGAAAATTCTTAATACTTGCGCTGATTTTCGCGCATAGACAAAACTTTTTACTTGCGTTGATTTTCGCGCATGAGAAAATTCTTAATACTTGCGCTGATTTTCGCGCATAGACAAAACTTTTTACTTGCGTTGATTTACGCGCATGAGAAAAAAAAGTTTAGTGCACCGAGATCCGTACACAAAAAACTTCTAACTTGCGTTGAATTTCACGCAATGGAAGAAATGTACGTTTATTAAGATCCGCACAATAAAGAAAAAGAAAGTTGAACTTACAATTGTCCAAATTTCTTGTGCTGAATTTTCGCACAAATGTAAATGGGCATACATTATTTGTGAGAATGGTGGTTTTAGTGGGTAGGTCCAACAATGGAGAGTCCCACACTACCGTATGGTGTGCCTAAATGCATTTCCACCAGTAAAAAAAAAAAAAAAAAAAAAAAAAAAAAAAAAGAGAAAATGAGGGACAGAAACCAAATAAAAGATAAATACCATGGTACGTATGTACATATTAATAAATATTTATTAACTATTTGAAAATAATTGAAATAATGCTAGTACTAATAATTATCTGCGGTGTTGCCAACTGCTTAGATTTCCTATACCGTAAAATATTGGAAAAGTATTTCATTTCATTGAAAAAGCAAAAAAAGTTAATGTTACTTATTTTTAAAATTACAAAAAATCACAAAGAATGTACATTTTTAATTTTCTTATTTAATGTTTAATTTAAATTTAATTTAAATAAATTCTAAAGTAAGCAATTAAGCAACTGCTGCCATACTAACGCATTAATTTTAATTGCAAGAAAATAATTAAATAAATATTAACTTATAACAAAATGATTAGACTACTAATATATAGTAAATTTTTTTGTTCGAGGAAACTTCAATGGAGTACTGATGCGAGGCAATGAAACAACGCGAAGAGAAAAGTATAGGACAACAATATGAAATCGTAAAATGTGTCGACTTGATGAATTTATAAATATATAAAGCAAAATGAATTCACACTGGCACGAAGTTTCTAATGAGTAACATCTTAAGGTAATTTTTTTGTGCATTATATTAAAATTATTAAACTGACTCTCCAGCCATTTAAAATGTAACTATAGTTCGAAAGTACAATATTATTTTTTATTTAGTTTCTGAAAAACCATTAGAACAATCATTGAAGTATATTATCAGGGAGGTTCCCAATTATAGTTTTTTTAATTTCCTCCACATTTTATAGACATTAAAGTTACTTTAACTGACAAACTGATTAAAAAATTGAAATTAAAATGGTAATATTTTTTTTTAATTTTTGAAAAAATTTTTGAAAAAAGTCTCAATTTCCTTTATTTATTTGACAATTTTTTCCCTGATATTTAACTAACTTCACAAACATGTGGACACTCTGAATAAGGGTAGTTATACAAACGAAGGGAAAAAAATTTAGAAAATTTTAACACAATATTATTTTTTATGTTCGGGTTTTAAAAAGTATTTTAAATGTACCAAATGCGGCCATTAAAAAACACAAATTGTAAATTCCACAGCTAAAGAACATGGATGTACTATTAGAAAGTGCAAGGAAACTGAGAAATTCGTCACGTTTTGTACAAAAAGTGGAAACTGACGGTTAATAACAAAGTTCAGCATATAAGTCAACAGGGAATAAAGTTCTTCGTCATTTTGAGTAACAAAAGTACATTCAATATCAAATTTGCCTTCCTTCCGGTTTGGACAACTTTATGAAAAATGGTGTGCCTTCTATAAAAAAGCTTTAAGTCTATGGCGTATCTCAATCATCATACGACATAGACTTAAAACATATTTGTAGAAGGCATACCACTTTTGAATAAGTGGTCCAAACCGGAAGGAAGGCATGTACGATATTGAGTGTATAAGAATATAAAAAAAATTTAGTAATGCACACAAGTAAACATAGAATTTGTCTCACCAAATAGTAATTTCGACCCCAAGTTATGCAAGTGATATCTTGATTAGTAAACCTTTGCTGAACACTCAAAAATGGTAAATTAATCAGTATGAAAATTCTCTATATTCACAACATTTTTTATGATGCCACAAAACTAAAAATATAGATTATGAACTTGCATTTTCTCATTGGGACAAGAAACTGATCATTTAAAACCTGTATGCTTATTTTTTACAAATAATATTTTTAAACCGACAAACGTTTTGTGGAAATGTGATTAGTGCTCAATGATTTCCAAGAACACTAAAGTTTCCATTAAAAATAATATATTTTTCGAAATTAATTTAAAATCATCCTCAGACATCAAATATTCCATGTTTTGTAAAAATACCTATATAATGTATACAATTTTAAAGGTGAATAACAATAACCAATAATTTATAAATAAACAAAAAATTAAAAATGTAACAATCTCACAGTAGTATTTAATAGGAGAAAACATGATAGAGCAGTAGTGACAAAATAATGGTGGAGTTGTATTTTAATATAACTATGGCCTAATTTTTTTTTCAAAAATAGGAAATTATAGGTAATTAATAACGCAAAATATTTATGTACATTATTGAAAACAATTTTTTGCTTAGACTTTTTTTAGGACAAAATAGTGATCATAAGTGCACTGACGGATGCTTTGCTAATGAATAGAAAAACTTAACATAAATAAAAAATTAATTATAGTACGCAACATTTTTTAGTACATTTGAAGTTCAGATTTTTTGATTCTAATTAAATTAATATTTAAAGTTTTCAAAAACGTAAATGTAGAAGACAGTAGAATTCGAATTATTCGAACGTCCGATTAACCGGATTACCGACAACGAGGTATTGCATTGCAAAAAGTGATTTTAAACAGCAGATTAATGTCTTATTATTCAAAATATATCATTCTTATGCCTATTTTGATTATCCGGATTTTCGCTTATCCGGATCGGGTCTGGTCCCAATTGATCCGGATAATTGGAATTGTACTGTATAAATAAAAATCTACACAAGCAATAAAGTTTAAGTTATTAAATAAGTATTTATTTGAAAAATGTATAATATAATTATATAATGTACGTAAGATACCATATTTTTTTGTTATTTATTTTTTACCTATCATTTAATAAAAATAGTTTAAAATTTTTTTAAAACTTATAAACTTTTTTCTTAATAACAAATAGGTGAATCAATAAAATTTTAAACCAAATTTAAGATGAATATTTACTGTGGAAAAAAATAGAGAAGTGCGATTCCATGGGAGACTTTAGTCATTTTGAAGAAAGTAAAGCAATAGCAATGAAACTCAGGAATTTTAATGTACACATAAAAAGAAATGTTTCCATCAAATATTTCGTAAAAATATTCAGTAATTTTTGAAGATGTCAAAATTTTGAAAAAATTGAAAATCGTTATATCACCTTTCCATTTTAACCAAATCATTTGATTCAGGTAATAGGGATCTGAAATCATGACGTCACTAACAAACATGGCGGTCGACAACGGGGTCAAATTTTAACAAACACACATGTTTCAGACTTCTTTTTCATTATTTTTTATATAAAAAGTTGAATAAAGTTAATTGGGGGGCTTAAAAATGTTTCAGTTTGTTTATTCACAAGTTTTAAAAAATTATAAAATGCAATACGCTCCAAATATTTAATATATTTAGTAAAATAAATCACATAAGTAACTGCACCTATCAATAAAAGAATTGTTTTCCTATCGAAAAACATTATTTACTTGAATAAAAAGTTAAGAAATATCTACTCTAAATATTTAATGAAAATTTAAAGTGGAAATACAGTTTCCTTTTCAAGAAAAGTAAGGATTAATCGAGTTAATGAATAGTTTTAAGCATGTTTTAAGGTTATGTTGTGTCTCTTGTTTACCAATCTAAAAATATTAAATAAATATGTTATAGGAGACACACTGTAATGAAAAAATAATAATTATAAACTACTTTTAATTTAAAATCTTGATTAACTGAGAATACAATTAATTAAATCTGTTTTAATAAAGTATTTATTGTGACAAAATAGAGTGAGATTATTGCTTTTACAATTTGCTTATGAAAATCTCAAAATATCAAGTAATATTATTTATTGTTCTGAATGTGACTGGTTCATAGTATTTTCTTTTTTACAAATTAATTTAATTATTAATTATCATGCTATATTTTAGGATTTTTAAATATAAAATTTGCGAATTTAGAAATTTTGTCATGTAAACTGTCAAAATCGACCCCATTGTATTAGTTAGATTTTCTGTCACCAGAATGCGTATCGCAGTATTTCAGATCGCTATTAGAAAGAGGGGTCTGCATCAAATTAACCGCGTGCAACAACATTAACTCGACAAGCAGGCCAAATTGTAATGTTAACTGTAAAAAGGGAACGATTAAAATATTGTATAAAAATATTCCTTCTAGTACTATTTTTCTTTCAGAAACACTAAAACCTTCCATGGAATTACACAGAAGTAAATGTTATTAAAAATAATAATTATTCAATAAAATTAATTTCTTCAAAAAATGTTTTCAATTTTTTTAGCCAAAGTGGGGGCAGTACTACAGACTTCCTTTCCGGATACAACGATGTTGGCTCTTTTGGCGCTTTACTGATGTATTGTTGCATCCATTATCTCAAAAATTCGGCACGTCAATATCGAAAATGTACCAATAAAAAAATTCTACATTGGGATGTATACCTTATTTATACATACAACTTTTGTTTGAATTTTTCCTGCAGGTAATAGTAAGTAATAAATTCTAGTTGAAGATTAGTAGAAAAAATTTTAATTCTGATTCAAAATATGTATTTTAACCCCCACTTTACTCGTACTTATAAATACAATGCTTGTAAAAAACAAATATTTTACCTTAAAATAATATAATAATTAACGCAAATAATTTCAAACCTTTGTTTTTGAACATTCTTCTTTAAATTTCAAAATTTTTTAATTGTGAAAGCAAAAATAATTGAAAAATGGTTTTCCAGGAAAATAATACTTGTGCCGCAATATGGAAAAAACTACATCGTTCATAAATTATAAAGAAACTGTATGGATTGGAGAGAAAATGAAAGTAAAAACGACGAAATAGAAGACATCGAAGAAAAACATAATATATAAACGAAATATTTTTAAAGTCATTTATTTTGATTTCTTATCATTGTTGTATAAATACTGTAAGACACTGATAGCGCAGTTGTATAATCTACTTAACAGGAACTAAAAACTTTTTTCAGAATGTGAAAAATTGTCATTAAGACATTAAAATGCATATACTTAAAAGAAGATAAATTAAAAATATATACATATCATAACCATTTCACAATGGTGGCGCTGGCTGTACATTAAGGACAAATATTTATTAATACGCATAAGAATGTACGAATTTGTAATACAATTTTTCTCATTATAATTTAATTGGTTACTCAACGAAACAGTGAAGTATATTATTTGTCATGCAAATTGTTACATTTTTTAGCAGAAAATTTAAGATAAATAATGTATAGTTTAGTGATTTATTTCTCTTATTATTTAAAAATTCTATTTTGTCAAGTTTTTCCGGGGTCCTTTTAAGTCATGGGCATCCTTGCATTGCAAAGTTTTGCGGTATTGTAATATTGCGTCTGGTAAAAAATATTTCATTATCAACTGTTAAATGTCCGTAAAGTAATTGAAATAAACTGCGCCAACCGTCTAATAAGTTTTGATACTGAGGAGACAACATTTTCACAAAATGTAACAAAATTTATTTTATAAAAAAAATTAAATGAATATAGACATAATATATCGACGTCCACAAGAAAAGAGCTCATTTTAATACTATTAGACATATCTGTATGGGCGAATTCTTTGCAAAATTTGAAAAATGTGCGATGGTCTTAAAACTTTTTTTGTTAAAAAAAGTCTACATGAGATACTGAATTTTAAAATTCAGAATGCCAAAGACCTCATTTTGAGAGAAAAATAGAGATTTGATAAATTACAATCACATTGAAAAAATAGAATAATTCATAAAAAAATTGTTTACAATTAATAAACACATTGCTTTTGTCAACACATTAATATTTTCGGCCGATTTCTTATTTTTATAAGAAATGAAAAAAAATTCTTTAAGGCCAACGCAGAATAGGATCTTTAACCGGAATCGCAATCGTAAGCGTAACCGTAAGAATGAGTTAAGGAAGAATAGGTATATAATATAGCCTTCTGTAATTCATTTTTACGGTTACGATTGCGGTTCCCTACATTTTCTGCACCTACTCTTGAGGTGGTGTAAAAGTTACACAAAGTGCAGACAACGAAAACAGACCTAATAGTAGAGTAGTGTAATAGATTTACCAAATCAAAATAAGTGTTAAAAAAATTCAGTTATTTGATTAGTCAAAACTGTTCCACTATTCTACTAATGTACACTCAGATGCATTAATGCTGTCCATTGCAAAGTCGTATGATTTCTGTGAAAATGTTTTCAGTTCATAACATATGAGAACATTCGTATGTGACGAACTAAGAATATTTGATAGAAATGACCCGACTTTTCAAAATTTCTTTAAACCGGAAGGACAGCATTAATGCATATGAGTGTACCACCATGTGGGTACAGTCACACGATCTCATGCAAAACTTATGCATGCAGGTTGCCATGGTAGCGTTCCAGAGTGAGAGAGGTAGAAAATTATTATATCTCTCTTACTCTTGAACACTACTGTGGCAACGTGCATGCATAAGTATATATACTCTTTTCGAGACCGACTTCCAAATGAGTTACACCAAAAATGAGTCTATTTCTTTCTGTGATGATAAAAAACCGAAAACACTTCAAAACAAAAACTTGACAAGTGTATTCGCAAAGAGGAATGTTGTGATTTGCCATTTTATTTAATGCAACTAAATTTGTGTTTACTATAACCAAAGTACATGTTACAGAGAAAACCCTTACAAAAGTGTATGACACGCAAAACATGTCATGCACGTATAGCATTATTTTCCTGACGTTTTTTCGCGACACCACACTAATCATGTCACAAAAGTTGTAACATAAAATGTCATGCGTAAAACACCACTGAAAAATTACACGAAAAAAATCTTTAACTGGAACAGCGATAACTTTCGCTAAAATAGCGAAAATATTAGTTGCAAAAACTAAAAATTTTGCTAATATAGTGAAATTTGTAGTTGTTCCAGGTGAAGATTTTTGTCGTGTAGCATTAAAATACAATTTTGATAACGTTCACGGAAAAAAAAAAGTCCATCAACCATTAATGGATTAGTATATTACTTTGAGACGGGACTCTTTTTCCGTTGATGGTTACTTAACTTCACTTAACAATTGAAAAACATCATTGAAGTATTAAAAAAGAGTCATGGAATGATTAGAATGCCAGTATGTGACCAATTGTTTTAGATTTAATGGTGAATTATTATATCAATGGATGTTTGAATGTTTACGAATCATTAGTAAAGTTTGTGAAACGTTAGTTGACTCGTAGTCTAAATCGGTGCTCTTCACCAGCGCATTGTTGCGCAGTGTACCGATGCGCATTTCTTCCGGTTTCTCTATAGTCCATGTGTTTTTGCTGTCTGCTATACAAATCCCTATATACTATTATGTGTAATGTGAATATTTAACTTAACTAATAATTTGCAGTTTGATTGCGTCTAGAAATTGACCTCGATGAAAATATATTTTCTTTTATATTTCTCGCTAATTAAAAAGTAGTTATTAGTGCAAAATCATTTCTCACAAGTTGTGAAAAATTTTGTTATTTGGTATATAAGAACAGTTCGCTTCTAAACTTAAAGTGTTATAAGTGTGCGTTTCTACGTGTAGTTATTATAAGTGCGAAAATGTATTGGTCTAAAGCGTCTAAGAGTGTAAATGAAATATCGGAACTGTGCAACGAAAAAATGTGTTTATTCTGTACCAAATAGTGTCTAAAATTAGGGATAATTCTGAAAGAATAAGTTGAATTTTTTGAATGCTTTTGATAGTCATGGAAAATTTAATAGACAGTTTTCTAAATTTTAGTGAACGAGTTTTATATATTGTGACTCCAAGTATGTTATCCATTCAATGATTTTGTGTCCCGTCTCAAAGTAATATACTAGTCTATTAATGATTGATGGACTTTTTTTTTCCGTGTTGTTATGAAATTTTTAAAAAATATAGTACCCAAAA
Source organism: Leptopilina drosophilae (assembly GCA_032873175.1). Taxonomy (NCBI): domain Eukaryota; kingdom Metazoa; phylum Arthropoda; class Insecta; order Hymenoptera; family Figitidae; genus Leptopilina; species Leptopilina drosophilae. The sequence continues at coordinate 45,904,124 of CM065483.1, forward strand.
ATGGATTTTCACAGAAATTTAATAATAATTTGTAGCTGTAAACTATTGTTTAAATGGACAAGAAAGTGATTAAAATCAATCATAAAGTAATAGCATAGTTTATTGCACTTGAAGAAGTGTAATTACAATTACAATTATTATTTAACCCTCCATCCATAGCATAGTGAGAAGTTTCCTCACCCAGTTTCTTTATTTATTTATAACTTTTAAAATACAACAAATTATAATTTCATATTTTTAGTACCTTTCACACAACTCTTCTTCTTTATTTTAAAACATTTTTTGTGTTTTTATTTATTTTAATTCTTTTGTGATTGAATTTTTAAGCAGCAAATGTCAAGAATTTTTGACGCAAAGTGAGGAAACTTCCCACCGTGCGACTGACCGCGTATATTCGATTTCATTTGTCATTAATTTTTTATTTAAATAATTAACAGAAAATGAAAGTTAATATTACTTGCAATATGTTGTTTGGAAATTGTAATGAACGGTCCAAAAAAAATTTGGCATTTTATAACAATTTTGGATTAATTTACGATGGGTGAGAAGTTTCCTCACCTGCGACAGTAGTTCACGTTACAAAAAAAGATACGACGGATGGAGGGTTAATGTTGTTCTAAGGTTATTTATTGTCTTTTCAGAAGCACGTGAAATTGGTGAACAATCATTTTCCACAAAATGTTTTTTTGTTTACATGCACTTTTTTACAAGATCTGCCAACGAACCGTCGTTACAAATCTTCTTAATTTCGTAAATCAGAATATTTTTTAATCCATGCAGAAACGTGGTGTCAGAATTGGAAAAACTACAGCAATGCAATCATGTGGTACTTCCAACTCTGCGACCGTGTTTTTGCATATATATACGAAGTATACATTTGTGATAACGGTTCTTTTAGAGATTTTGTAAAACGTGCATGTGAGCATAGAAACATTTGTTAAAAAATTAATGATTGTTTACGAATTGCACGTGCCAGTAAAAAGAGAATAACCATCGAACACCCGTTAAATAATAATTGTAATCTTAATTTATACACTTCTTCAAGTGCAATAAACTATGCTGTTACTTTATAATTGATTTTAATGACTTGCTTATCCATTAAAACAGTAGTTTACAACTATAAATTATTATTAAGTTTCTGTAAAAAACTGCATAGAAATTTTATTGTCTTGAAATTCAATTTTTAGATACAATATTTTTTTAAAAATTCATAACAACATTATAAAAATAGTGTTTTTGGTTTTATAAACTTATACAGTTAATCTGTATATCATTAATTTTTTAAACAATAATATGTACACACTTCAATTACCAATCTTACACTGGGGTTTTACAGATGACATAAATTTATGTCACAACTTTCATGATATGATTTACGTGGGGTCGCGGAAAAACGTAATGAAAATAATGCCATGCGCGCATGACATGTTTTGTATGTCACACATTTTCGTAAGGGAATTTTCAGTTGATTTAGTAAATGCATTTGATTAAGCAACTTTCCACGTAAGAAACCAGTAGCATAAGAAGCGTAAGAAGCGCCATACGAGAAACGTAATGACGTAACTAATACAATTGTAGGAGTTTTAAGGCCTAGGCACGACTGCTTCGCGAAAGTCGTTCGCGAACGCAGAGCATGAGTTAGAAAAGGACACAACTATATCTCTGTCTTTTTCCAACCCATGCATTGCATTCGCGAACAACTTTCGCGAATCAATTGTGCGTTGGTCTTAAATCATGCATTCCAGGAGTCTCAAGCATATGTAAAATACGTATTTTACCCCCCTCCCCAGAAAAATACATTGTGGTATTTTACGGTAAAAAACCACGTAATTTATCTGAGGTATTTTACGCGCCCAACACTGGTCTCAAGCCCAACGCAGAATAAAACATACGAAGAAAAAGGGATTGTTACATCTACTAGCGAATTGCTAATACAGAACTAGCAAATCTGATTTGTTGTTGCAACAATTAATTTGTTGGTTCGTTACGCGTGCTTTGAATTTGTATATTTTTGAATTACCTCCAATTTCTATTTTTACAAAAAAAAATTAAATTATTGCATTCTGTTTGGAAATTTTATGAAAATAGTAGATATTGTAGTAAATATTTTTCAAATAATTAAATTTTACAAAAAATTATATTAAAATTTTTGACAATAACTTAATGTCTATATGGTATTTTATGCAATTTTTTTGTAAATCATAAAATTCTTAAAAAGCATTTTATTATACGGAAAAAAAGTACGCGAATCCTTCCTTGAAAGTGCTTGACTTTTGGATAGGACACAAAATACAAGGCGGTATCATATACTTTTTATTAGAAAATATAAAAAAGTCCTAGAATTATTCTAGTACTAGTATGGGCAATAGTGTTTTATTTTTAACCAAAAGTCATTTGTTCAGTTTTATAAAGTACGTGAAAGATTAGTTGACTACACTTGAAAATTCTGTAGAGCATGCGCAGTGTGCGTTGCGCGCTTCTATCCAAGGTAAATGACAGCTGATCGTCTATTTCCATTATTGTTAATTTCAGATGTGAATATACTAATATTTTAAGAAAAACAAATGAGGGTCCCGATGAAATAACTCGACCAACGCTCGGAGACACGCGCTAATGCCAGTCGGGTAGCAATGACAGGCCCAGAAGCGCTCACTGCTACCCGACATTAATTTTTAAAATTAAATTTTATATTCTTGTATTGTTAATTCTTATTTTAATAATTAAACTTTAAACAATTCTCCTGCAAAAATTTTTTACAACATATTAGATTTAAAATTTTTATTAATATAATTAATATTTTATTCATTTTACTTTATTAATTTTTATTGAAAACAATAAGACTATAGCTAAATTTTGCATTGTAAAAAATCTATTTCTGAAGATTCTAAATAATGTGTTAATTAAAAAAAAATTATTTTAGAAAATATTAAATTGTTTTAAAAAACAATGACAATAACCATATTCTTAGCATATTATTATTAATTGAACTCTTAATAATAACAACATAAATGATATTAGTTCGCAATCGGTAGAATGTCTGTCCCGCTCGGGTTGTCAGACGGACGAATGCCAGTACAACGCCGGTTGTTCGGCGGCATGAAATCTGTACCGAACCGGACGCACAGCCATTACAACACAGTATAAATTTTGATCCGGCGGTCGGATCCGTCTTTGTACCGCGCCAGCAGACATTAACATCCGAATCGGTACAAACTGTCTGTACCGGCATTGACTCTCCAATTCAATCGGCGCGGATCCTTGACGGTTGGATGATCGGGCATTCGTCTGACTTTTCCGCCTGGGGTACTAGACTGATTCAAGTTTTTTGTGTCGTATTTACGAACGAACAATTTTATTTAAAATTTTTTAAATAATTTAATTTTCAAGAAAAAAAATTTATAACTTTTATAAAAAATAATTTTATTCATGTGATAAATATTGTAAATTTTTGAAAAGAATTAAATTTTGCAAAGAATTTTATTAAAATGGATTTAAAAAATTGAATTTTGGGAATTATTTTGTTATTTATCGACATAATTAAATTTTTTCGAAGAATCATTTATGTAAATAATATTGAATTCTTGGAAAGAATTAAAAAATGCATTTTTTACACTCACAAAAAAGTTTGTTCGAAACAACAAAATTTTGGTTGAATCAATCAAATAAATGCATTGCTATCAACGATACGTTTGTTTCATTCAATCAAATAATTTCTTCCAATACGTTAATTACGTTTATTTGTATTAATTAAATGTTTATTACACTTAACCAAACATTTTAATTTTATATAACTAAAAAATTTGTTCAGTTTAAGAGAAAAGATTGCTTTGATTTAAATAAATAGTTTTAGTTAACGTATTTGGTTCATTTAAATAAATATTTTTGTTTCCTTAATTTTGTTATTTATTTTCCTTGTAATAATTTTTGAGTTTTCTAATTTAATATTTTCTGGTACATATTATTCGTTAATTTATAATTTATTATATAATTATTGATATTTTAAAATTATATATTAACAATAAATCATAAATTAACCAATAATAAGTATGCTACAAAAAAATTTAATTAGACAATTGAAACATTATTTAAGGAAAATAAATAACAATCAAATAAAATATTATACAATTATTTATTTATATAAACAAAATTACTTAACTATAAAAAAATAATTAAAAATATTACATTGAATATATTATAAATAGTTTTTATATATGCACTCTGAAAAAAGTATATTCGAAACAACCAACCGAAAACTTCACAAAAACTGATTGTTTCAATGAACATGATGCAATTTTTTAACTGACACTTATAATTTTGTTTTTTCCATTTACCGATTTAACTATAATGAATTTGACGCGAACGCGGACTGTAGACAAGTTTGACTCAAATAAAATGATTTGGTTGAATCAAACAAATTTGTGTGTTGTGTCAGACAAAGTGTATTCAACTAAATAATATTCTCTATTCAAAACACTAATTTTTTTAAATGAAACAAACACCTTCAAATAAAAAATTTCTTTCGGACAACCAAAAAAATTTTACGTATTTATTAAAATGAACCAAATTTATATTTAAATCAACGAAATTGTTTTATCGTAACAATAAATTGAAGTAGGTTAATTAAACAGTTTGGTTAAGTGTAATAAACATTTAATCCATTTAATTAATACAAATAAACGTATTGGAAGAAATTATTTGGTTGAATGAAACAAACGTTTCGTTGACTGTATAGTAATGCATTTATTTGGTTGACTCAAACAAAATTTGGTTGTTTCGAGCAATTTTTTTCAGAGTGCGAGGAGAGAAAGTAAATAAAAATTGACGGCTGTCAAGTGAAACACAATTGGAATTATCTTAAACAACAAATTAGGTTGCGAGATAAAAGTAAAATATTAATTTTTTGAAACATAGAGCAAAATTTATAAAACTTTTACTCTGACATATTGCATTAATATTTGTTTCACTTTTTTTGTAAAAAAGGTAAACAAATTTGTTTTTGGTAGTAGATAAAACTCCGAAAAAATAGTTTTTAGAAAAGCTGAACTAAATTAAAAAATTTATTAATTCGCCATCTTGAATTAGTAATGTTTTACTTCTATAAAAAAAGGAATTTAATTTTTATTATTAACAAGAAAGAAAATCTCTAAATTTTTGTTTTTATTATTTTTAAAGAAAATTTGATTTTATGAATTATTTTAATTTAAATAACTATTTTATTTAAATAAAATGTCTTGCTGTAAATTAATAAATGTTTATTTATTATATATTCATACTTACCTTTCTAATGCAATAATATAAACTTATTTTTGACACTATAGAGAAAGATTGACAATTGTATTTTAGAATTATTTCAGTGCGCCATCTATTGGGAGAAAAATCGTCGAAATTTGCACTATGATAACACTTTCTATTTTTTCATGTTATCGAGCGAGCTCTCGTGGTAAATGATCATTTAACTCGCCCATTTACCTACAAAGCAAATTACTCGTTCTTCTCTTGTGTCACATTTAGAAACAAACTTTTCACTTTTTTATTTATTTTTGTAAAAAGTGTTTTATTATTGGTTATTTTTTTGTTTTTAATTTATTCTATACTATAATGACTTTTAATTTTATACACTTTTAAGTTTAAACTAAGTGAATTTACATGCTTAATTTACAAATCACCGTGACAGTGTAAATAATCACCGATGATGTTTTTAACTTTAAAAATTATTTTTACATGATAAATTAATGTTTATTATTAAAACGCTGGCATAAATTTATTCATTAGAATGTCCTTTTTCAATTTCTCTAATAAAAGTTATGGTTTTATATGGTTTTTCGGATATTATTTACAAAACACTAAAAAATCACAAAAATTTCGGTGATTTCTCAGTGATCCCAATCCGGCAGGGATTACAATTGTATTTTGATAACAATTTATGTATTGAGAAATGATTCCGATTCTATTATCATTTCCATAAAACAATTCCAAATTTTTTATCAATTTGATACCTTATATCAAATCAAAACGTTGCATGGCAAAATGATTCCATCTAATTTACTGTGTTTGTTTTATATTGTAAGCATTAAGCAAAGGAACCAATATTTTGAAAATTTGTTCCAAAATTGGTTCCTTTGCTTAATGCTTACAATATAAAACAAATATAATGCTTCAATTTTTCTTTTTTATTTATGTTTAACCTAGTGTCGAAAATTCAACTTTCCAAAATAGTACAAAAGTTGAAAACGTCTACCAATTATTGTTAAAATATCACTAGTATTATTCTTGTATTTCTGTACGGAACCCGCCAATTCAGTGCGAGTGCAACTCGCACTTGTCTGGTTTTTTTTTTAATTGTTGGAGCAGGTCTACTAGTAGGGTTAAAGTTCCACTGTGGAGTTTTAATTTTTGAGTTCCTTGTATCTACAAAATACGAGACAAATTAAACATACTTTTCTTTTGTCATAAATAAAAAGAATAAAATTGATTAAGGCTTCGCACTCAATTATGAGCTTAAAATAAAACCGGACAAGTGCGATTAGAACTCGTATTGAAACCCAGGGTTTCGTACCTTCGTTTAAAACTTCTACTTTTTTGCTGAAAAAAATACAAAGGTATTTTTTCTGCTATCTACAGGTGAAAAAGAAATAAATAACAAATTTCCGTCTCTTCAGACAGGCCAAGAATTGTAAAAAACAAGGGGGGATACACACTTCTTTTTGTAAATTAAACAAAATTTCTAGTTTTTCGCTAAAAAAAATATGAAGACGAACTGCAATAATCTTTTCTTTAATCTACACGTAAAAATAAAGAAAAAATTCCCAACGCCGGAGGGGGGGGGGTTCATGCATTTTTTTCGAAATTTTCAAAATTTTCGAGTTTTTCCCTGAAAACAAAAACACTATGAATATCGATACCAAATATGTTCGCTATGTTTTTCTTGTAATACATTTTTGAAAATACATAAGCATACCAATTTTCATATTTCTAGGTAAAAAACTGTGAGCGCTAGGGAGAAGGTATATGCCTTTTTTCGAAAAACAGACAAAATTTGATGTTTCCGCGGAAAACTCTATCAAGATCAACTCCAATCACATTCGCTATATTTTTCGTGCAATCTACGGGTAAAAATACATACGTGTACCAATTTTTAGCACTCTAGATGAAAAACTGTAAGCGCTAGGGGGGGTACATGGTCATTTTTCGTAACCGTTTTAGTAGGGTTCCTACCGGGCACGGAATCCTAAAAAGTAGGAGAAAGTAGCTTCGATGACAAAAAAACAGTAGTATACATGCATTCCAGGGTGGATTCTAACCGGGAATAAGCTAGAAATTATATTCCAAACAGGTAATTTTTTCACCAAATTAGGAAAAGTTTTATTATTTTAATTTGTGTTTAAAAAATTATCAGAATTTTCATAGAAATTTATTCTGTTCTCTAAATTTAAAGTAGTTAAAAATAATGAATTTAATAGTAAAAAAACAGTCACTGATTTAAATATAGTATGTAAATAAATAAATTTAAAAAAATTATCGAATTAATAGAAATTTCGTGAAATTCAACTGAAAATAATCTAAACACAATTTATTATCAGTCACTATTGATAGAGTAAATGTCGGTAAAATTATTCCCTAATATCTAATTGACGGTCGTTTTTCATTATCGATTTTAGTTTTTAACATTATTTTTAAATGGAAATGTGAAAACTAAAAATCTAAATTTGAATGTTTGTTCAGAAAAGTAGCTTTTAGTAGCTTTAAGCTCAAAAAACTAGCCAAAAAGTTGCAAATAATAGCTTTTAGTAAATGAGTGGGAAGCCTGTTAATTTACCACAAATATAGTGTATTTATGAAGAAGGAAAATGACTTACTTAGCTCATACTCCTCTTCAGAGCTCAATGTCTTCGGCTTTGGTGGACGTTTTGTCGGTAATTTTTTTGGTAATATGGATTTGAATTTTTCGTCAGAGCTTGACATATTTGCAGCTTGCTTCTCTACATCGATAGCATCTTCTTTCCTTTCTGAAATTATAAAAATAGTTTTTTACATAAATTTGGTTGTAATGTTCACATATAAATAAAATAAGAAAAATAAAAAATTTTATTCACACGTTGATTACAAACATTAAAAACATACCAAACGGTCCATGTAAAGCTTTGACTTTGAATTTGTCCCAAGATTCAGTTGGAATTAATTTGGATAAACAAATTTTTACAAGCTTCACTCCTTTTGGCGGCCAATTAACAGTTTTTTATCTTGAGATAACCAAGAATTCGGTATCGACGCACATCCATCATCAGTGACGACAACATACCATGAGATTTCCTAAAATTTGAAGACATACTAAATTATCATGAGAATATTATTGTTCTTCTTATCAACACTCGATTTAAAACAATTTGAACAAAGGTTATAAAAAAAGCAAGTATAATAGCATTTTTTAATTATTAAATTTTTGTGCAATATCCAGAACTGTGCATAGAAAATACTTATAATTATAAAATTTATAACCATTGAATCATGCAATTTTTAAAAACGTGTAATTATTAAAACAAGAAATAATTATATTCTTCTAATGAAATAAAATACTTACACATTCAAAGATTATGTACCATTAAGAGCAATAAATTTGTAGCCCAATTTATTAATCATCGCATGTAGATGAATGAAGTAGTGGTAAGATATAATACTCGTCGCGGAATGTAAGCACTACGGCTTTTTTACGTATTTCTTCAACTGGTAAAATATTTGCATCAGAAAATCCTGTGGCTACATGCAGACATAAATTTTGAGAATTCCCAGGATAGTTAGGAAAATTCTTTAATCCTGTAAATTTCTTTCCAATAATTGCGGGTTTACCCTGCTTTATGGTTATGAATTCAATAAATAATACATCGCCATTATTCATATAACAACAATTGTCAGGTTTTTTTTCGGAAAGCTTAAAATCTTCATAAAGGATTTTTTTGAATGCTCTTGAACATCCATAAGGCAAATCAATTTCATACGGCTGACTAAAATGAGGATATTTCTTGGGCTTATTCGTTTCTATTTTAAGTCCTTTTGATAATTGAGATCTTGCTACAAATCCCCGAAATAATTGTGGTAGAGGATCTTTTGGTCTTCGAATCATTTTTAATAAAACGCGCATATAATTCTCAAATGGATAAGCTGTAGCACTATCCAGAATTCCATGCTGTAATGCCTGTTCAGGTAAATGTAGAAGGCAATGGAATGTAAAGACTAAATTCTCTTCTCCATATAAAATTTTAAATGTCTCAAGATACCATTTTATTAATTCTTTGGCACATGTGTTATTCTCTTTGTACTGTGTTTTATCACTTAAAATGGTTAAAGCAGCATGCAAAGAATTAAAATGCATTGTGTACTCTTGAGACCAAAGAACATTAAAAAGAAGAGGAGCCAAATAATAAAAGAAAAGACGACATTCTGTTGCTTTAAATCTGTCTACTTCGTCAAGGCCTCGTGGTTTGCATACAAATTCACTTGGAATGCAGGGTTTAAGGTTTTCGATAAGTTCTGACATGTCACTAACTTGTTTCGAGCTTAATTTTGCGCCTTTTACATTACCACTTACTGCAAACTTTAAAATTTTTTTCATAAAACCCAAATCGCGTAAGTGCATTGGATCGAGTGGAAATTGGTCAATCATTTTCAACCCCAGTTTCTCAAAAGGAGAATCTCCCGTGTGATGGTCTTCATCTAAACGCAGGACAAAAGACTCGTTTGTTCTTAAAGGACTATTTGTACTCAAAAAGCACATTCTATGATTAATGTAGTCTCCCTCGTCAATACACCTAGGACAGCCGCAGTGTCCATTGTGTGATTTAGTTCCTGTAATCATACTCCTAGCTGGACTATCACAGATTATTAAATGTAACAAAACTCTAATTCGTTTTTCATTGTATATGAAACCTTCCTTTTCTAATGTTTTACTTTCTTCAATAAATTGATTTAGAAAATCATCTACTGAATCCGGTTTCTTATATCCATGATAAGCCCCAATCAGAAAGACATCTGAACAGAATTTTCCAGAAATTTTACCCGAAATTGTCTACAGTTGACTCTTTGAACTCTTACACAGCGGTAACCCATCAATATTTATGTCGATAAAAATAGTCTCTGAGATTGTTTCGTTTGGCGTTATTTTCAATATATCGGTAATACCTCGGTCGAGGCCATAATGTAAATACGAACCAGAACAGCAAGGTATAATGTTTGATGACTTCCTTGGTATACCTAACAAAGTTCTAGCATCCTTTAGCAAATCATTATGACCCTCACTTCTAAAAATTTCTAAAATTTCGTTTATTGATTGTCTATTCGTATAATGTTTCAATGCCCAAGTGGCAATTTTTTCCCAAAGAGTTAAAGGCTCAGCTACATGCTTTTCCTCCTGTTCAATAGAATAATAATCCAATTTTTCCCAAAATTCAACCTCGTCTTGCTCTTCACATTCCATATTTACATAATCAGGATTTAAAGAAGCACCATTGTCATTTATAACGCCTATATTTTCTTGTTTTTCTAAAAAAGCATTGTCCAATATACTATCTTTAAGAGTAGGTGTAATCTCATTAGTGTGTCCATTTTTGTTGGTATCATTTATTTCATTTTCGAGTTCTTTATCTTGAATAAATGAAGATAAGAGTAGTTTGTGATCTTGTTCTCGTTGATGATGGAGGCGACGTAATTGTTGCCGTCGGGAAAGGTCACTATATTTTTTGCGATACTTGAACAGAAAGAAAAACGGACATAAGAAGCTGCAAGTCATAACTTGCAGAACGATTTGACACATCCTCTGTCAACAGTTAACTAGAAGTAGGTGGCCTGCAGGCAGGACCGAATTAAGAGTGCGAAAGGTCCTAGAGGACTTAGAAGGTGAGGCCCTTATATCCGTGAGCAAAACTATCATAATCTTAAACAGTTTCCGCTCGGCGAGATTTTATGACCAGCTCCTCAGTTCAATTGGGTATTTTAATTAATTTTAATTAATTAAAATTATTTAATATTATGATTTTAAACTATTTATAACTATAGTACAGTATTTATTGTGGCAACATACTCAGCCAACACTGGACCAGTTTTAAGTTGGACAATTTCTGAAAATTGACCAACTGCAAATCATGATCTAGTTTTATATCATCATGTTATCATGTGGTTAAATATTCATTGTAGCAATAGGGGACCCTAGGACAGTTGCCCTTTTTGCACTACAGTAAATCCGGCTCCGCCCAGAGGCGTCCATTAATACTCAACCTTTGCGCTACCAAGGACAACCAGGGGTAGCCAGCAATATTAAGCGTTGTTTCATTTCGAGTTTGAACCCATTTAATTGCAGGTTTTCAGTCACTAATTCAAATTTTTATTATTTTCGAACAATTAAAAACATGTTTAAAAACCTTCATGAATTGGCTACTCTACATAGTCTCTGGTAGTCCACATATGAGCGATTCCATCTCAAGTGATCAAATTAAAAAATTTTTTTCTCCAATCGTGCCTAAACTTGGGCCTTTTGTAGTACTAATAGATAGTAATTTTTGGTAAAAATATTTTGTAATTTAGTCAAATATTTTTCGAGGAGGAGGGGGTGTAAGTTTCAGGTTTTTACGGTACACCGCATTTTTTAATAATTTTTTCCTAATACGTAATTAAAAAAAAGTGTATATCAGTTTCGACAGGTTTTTTCATGCTCTTTCGATTGGTGATATTCATTAAAAAAAATTTTTTTTGACCAAAAAAATCAAAAATAAAAATACTTTTGAGTTTTTCAGGATGAAGGATACGATTTTTTTAATCGAAAGCTGAGCTTTTTTCCTAAAAGGACATATAAAGGAAAAAGTGGGACTAGAATGTTTAAACACTGAAAAAGCGGATTTTCGACCAAACGGAGCCAATAACCGGGTTTTAAGCGCTCCGGTCAGTAGAAAACTCTTTTTTCAATGTTTAAACATTCTAGTCCCACTTTTTCCTTTATATGTCCTTTTAGGAAAAAAGCTCAGCTTTCGATTAAAAAAAAATCGTATCCTTCACCCTGAAAAACTCAAAATTATTTTTGTTTTTGATTTTTTTGGTAAAAAAAAATTTTTTTTAATGAATATCACCAATCGAAAGAGCATGAAAAAACCTATCGAAACTGATATACACTTTTTTTTTAATTACGTATTAGAAAAAAATTATTAAAAAATGCGGTGTACCGTAAAACTCTGAAACTTTCACCCCCTCCCCCTCGAAAAATATTTGACTAAATTACAAAATATTTTTACCAAAAATTACTATCTATTAGTACTACAAAAGGCCCAAGTTTAGTCACAATTGGAGAAAAAAATTTTTTACTTTGATCACTTGAGATGGAATCGCTCATATAAAAAAATTACCTGGCAGCGCGAATGTTTACTGGTAACATAGAATGTTTCTAATCGTTCAGAGAGTTATTGCAAATAGCTACTCAATTTAAAGAACTTTAATTTCAATCTATTTCTAACATCAGAGCAAAAAATTTAGAATGCAATTTTCCTATCCATTTTCAGTTATATGTGACAGGGACTGAGAAAAGGGACCAACTTACCAAAATCAACTTTTCGAGAAAAACGCGTTTAAAGTTTTCTATACAAATTCTTGAAACATTTTTCATTTTAAATTAACATGATGAGTGTTCTTTATGTATTTTTTTATGCTAAATCCGATTGTCATGGTTAAATAATTGTTCAAACAATCCCAAACAATCCTGTAATTGTTATAAACAATTTACTTTGCAAAAGTAAAATTATGGAATTTTTAAAATTAATTTAAAAAGGTTCCTGAAGTTGGCATCGATGCTCAGCATCGAAAAGTATTTTTTCTTATTTTTAGTAATAAAATTTTAACTAATTTCACTTTTTTCATTCACTTAGGAAGTAGAAAACTATTTAAAAAGTATTTTTTAAACTTAAACCTTGCGAAAAATTGAGTGGTTTTTTTCGCTTTCGTACAGAAAATATTTTTCGATGCTGAGCATCGATGGCAACTTCAGGCACCTATTTAAAAGACTTCCAGATGTCCTAGAGGTCTGAAATTGTTTATGCAAGTTCAGAACTGATAACTGTACAATAATCCATAGTTATTTTTTGACTTGCACAACCAGGTTGCCGATGACGGGTGTACCTGGGGATCATCTCCGAGGATTTGCGACAAATTTTTCGTTAATGGTTATAGCATTCATATTTAAGTTTGGAAAAATATTTTTGACACTTGGGAAACCAGGTTGGCGATGACGGGTGTACCTGGGAATCATATCCGAGGATTGGCAACAAATTTCCATTGCACTTTGCAATTTTAAAAAATTCATAAGTTTTTAATTTTATATTTTAAGCAAAAATACCAAGAGTAATTTTTGTCTTAAAATTACTTATATTTTCATAAAAATATTTTTAAAAAAATTTTTTTTTAAATTTGTTTAAACAATTGCAAAGAAATTTTTTTAACAATCGGGACTGATTGCATTGTATTTCTAGGAGCTTGAACTATAAGAATTCATCATAAAAAAATCAATTTTTTGGTCAGTAGGTCCCTTTTCTCAGTCCCGGTCACATATAATATTGAAAATAGGTACAACTCTTTAAAATATAAAAAAGATCAACTGTTAAAATAAATTATTGATATTTAAGACTTTGTTACAACTAAAAAATAAGTAAAAAGCGTTCAATCAAGAAAACCCTAACATAAACTTAATGTGATTTTATTTTATTCGAATAGTTTGAAACGCTCTTTAAGATGGTGAAAACCAAAAAGTCATAATTTATTTAGAAGTTTTTTAAAAGAAACAAAAACAAGAGAACAAATACGAAAACTTATTTTTTGGTTATCATACAAAATAAAATAATGAAGACGATAATTTGTTGTTATTTAGAAAAGTTGACACTTTCTTTGACAGCTGTAAACTGTCAAAATTCAAATTTGATATCATATTCGCAATCAGCGACCTCGAAAACCTTATTACTCTCTAATGTTCTAAACGTAATAGAAACTATCTGGATTTACATATAAAATAAATATTCACAGCATTCACAGTAATTAGTTAAATAATTAGAAAACATTAATTTATGTTAATTAATTGCATGAATTGTAAAAAAGAATTATACGTACGTAAATAACGTATGTATAATCATTTTTCTATGTATTTTCTTTGCTGAAGTAGCACAGTAATTTTTGTAGTTAAAGAGACCGCAAATATTTAATTTCTTTATGTATAAACTGTGTTGATCAATGGAACATTTTACTTTAGCCAACAAAAAAATCTATTTTATACGGGAGCACAGTATTTTTTCCCCTAATTTCTTTACAAAAATTAATAGAAATTTCTCTCCGTGAAGTAGAATATAATGATAATATTCATTTACACTTTACAAGCCTTTTTCAGAACGTTTTAAAATTTTTTACAAAATCTCATCTAAGTCATACAGAATTTGACATGAAAAACTATTGACAAGTTAATATTCATGCTCTGTTAAACGTCCCTTTCATTAAATTATTATTTATATAATTATTGCACAGCATACCAAAGCTTTTCTTAAAATTTATTAGAGGTTTACTTGAAAACATTGGAAAAGTTACTTGCTCAAAAAAATTTGAAATTCTTCTTACATGTTAGGAGTAGTAAGATACATTTTTTCACCAAATATTTTTTTTTTAAATGTATTTTTGTAAGAGTTGTGAAAGGGACAAGAATAAAAATTGTAAAAATAAGACATTAAAAGGCGAAACAAATAAAAAGATTAAAACTTAAAAAAGATTTTAAATTTAAAAGTTCAAATAGATTTCAAAACAGGCATATAAATTATGTATATATATATATTTTTTCTGTGATTTACACGTTAAAATAAGCCCATTATATTAAGATTTTGAGTTAGAAAAATTTAAATATCAACTTCAATCTTGTTCTCTGTATTTTTTCTGTAATGTGCATGTAAAATTAAATAAAACTGCCCAACACCAGTTCACTAGGATAAGGTTTTCAAGAGCTAGCATAGGTATAAATAATTATTATCCAAAAATTTGAAAAAAGATTTTAATTTTTCGCTAAAAACACAATGAAGATCAATTCTAATCATCTCCACTATATTTTTCCTGTAATCTACACATGAAAATACATAACTGTACCAACTTTCAACTATCTAGGTAAAAAGCTGAGATCACTAGGGTCAAATGCACGCTTTTTTAACGAAATTTAAAAAAAATAGTTTTTCGATGAAAAAAATTTAAGATAAAATCCAATCAGGTTCGCTATATTTTTCCTAAAATCTACGCACGAAAATACATAAAATAATCGAAACTGGAGTCCATTAGACCAAGAATTGTGAAAAAAAACGTTCAAGTGAACCTAGTGATCGAAAACTAATTCATTTTGCGTATAGAAAGCGAGATTCAATCAGATTCTTCTTATATTTGATTTAATTTGATTCAATTTTAACCGGTTTGTGCAAACGAATTTAAATTCAAACGAAATTCAATTACTTTCTAGAAACTTTTATCTAAAATGTTTCTCTAATTCAATTATTTTTAATATTTTTTGAGTAAGTTCCTTAAGAATTCAATTATTTCAATAAAAGTTAAATTATTTTTGATTTCAAAATACAGCAAAAATAAGGTTAGGAGGGTTAGGACCTAATAAAGCGACTATGTGTGCGATTGTTTGCCGTCTACAGAATGTACCTGTACTATACTGATGTACTTCCTACAAAATGCTGCGCCTTTCAGTGAAGTACATGCATATAAGATTGGTCTCTTTACCCTTACGGAAAAAAATGACACTCATGAGTATCGTATTTAGAGTGTGGTTATTTCGCTACCACACTGAAAAAATGACACTGAAAAACGACATGGAAAAGGATGCTTGAAAAATTATAATTGTAATCAATGATAATAATATGGCTGATTTAATAAATTAGAATTATTTGCATCCAGTGCAAAAACAGGAGAGATAACGAACAGAATAAAATTCCACGAACATTCGTAAGAATGCTGTCTCCTTATATACTTTTCAAGCTTCGTGTTTGTTGTCCAGTACTAGGGGCCTTCCCCCTACATATATTCCAGGCTGTCTACTAACCGGGAAAATAACCAGAAATAAGCCAGACATTTTATTCCAAACCCGGAATTTTTTCACCAAATTAGAAAAAGTTTTATTACTTTAATTTGTGTTTAAAAAATTACTTTTTATTTCATTTTTTATATATTTATACCGTTCTCTAAAATTAAATTAGTTAAAAATAATTAATTTCACAGTAAAAAATCAGTTCCCAGGTGCGAATTTTCGGTCGGCTCAGAGTTGGCCCAACTTTGACAAAGACGGTCCAACTTCTCGTGCCAGAGGTTGGGCCAACCATACAGATGATAACGGTTCACCGTCTAATGGCGACGATGGTTGGCCCGACAACTCATAAGGAAGTTGGCCCAACTTAAAATGCATATGTTGTGCCAACTATACATTTCATTGGTTGGTCCAAAGACAGACACCAAAGTTGGCACAACTTTCAATGCCTAAGTTGGGCCAACCACAATTTTCAAAGTTTGGCCAACTTCAACAGCCAAAGGTAAAAAATTATTAAAAAACTAAATTATTTAAACAATTAACACGTTATTATTGGCGGGAACATCAAATATATCCTTTACCTATTATTATTAAACACAATCTCATACATACATTTTCGAAAATATCCAACGCTCGCTGGAATCGAACCCCTAACCTAACGCACCGAAGACTTATACACTGACCACTACGCTACGCTCACATGGGAGTACATAGCGTTAAATGTATATTAAAGCTGCAACAGTCGGGCCAACCGTCGCCCAGAGTTTGGCCGACCCAGAAAGTGAAAGTCAATTAAACTGCATTTGACAAAGTTTTCTCAACCGTTGGGCCAACCGTGGCCCAGAGTTGGCCCAACCAAGAAAGTTTCAGTCATTTAAATTGCATTTCATAAAGTTTTGCCAACCGATGGGCCAACCGTGGCCCAGAGTTTGCCCAACCAAAAAAATTTAAGTTATTTAAACTGCATTTCACAAAGTTTTGCCAACTGTCGGGCCAACCATGGCCCAGAGTTTGACCAACCGACAAGTTTAATTAATTTAAACTGCGTTTTACAGAGTTTTGCCAACCGACGGGCCAACCATGGCCCAGAGTTGGCCCAACCAAAAAAATTTAAGTTATATAAACTGCATTTCACAAAGTTTTGCCAACTGTCGGGCCAACCATGCCTTAAGTTGAACGGCTGTTTCGCATTTAATGCAACCGCTCTACCGACAGGTAAAGCCACTTACTTTTCTTTCTCTCTGTGTAGAGACAACAGATATTTAGTGAAAATTAATAAATTTATGATTATCCTGGTGAGAAAAATTAACAACTTGAGATGTTAATGTTAAATCGATGCCTTGAAACACATAAACGGACAAAATGGTAAATTTGACGTCAGGATGTTTTATGAACGTCTTCCTCCAGGAAAATTTCTAAAAACACCTAGACATCAGGTCAGACGTTTTTTCGACTGCTTATTTCTAAATGTCCATTTGAGAATAATCTTCTGGAAGAAGTTGTCCAGACAATACATGGACATCATGTTGACCCCATTATTGTGCGCGTGTGTTTGAAAATATCAATTTATCACAAGACTTCTTGAGGAAGACATTCATAAAACATCCTGACGTCAGATTTACCATTTTGTCCGTCTATGTGTTTCAAGGCATCGATTTAACATTAACTTCTCTAGTTGTTAATTTTTCGCACCAGGATAATTATAAATTTATTAATTTTCTTCAGATTCAATAAATGAAAAAAAATTAACAGTGGGAGCACTTTTAGGTTAAAATGATTTATATCCCACCGTGTAAATCATTTGGTGGACGACTTTTCACCATTTCATTAGTAACTTTCTACTGATTCAGATTTAAAGAGTATTTTTATTGGTAAAAATTAATTTTAGAATTAATTTGCATTAAAATCCTGTACATACTTTAAATAAAAATACTAAAACTAAATTTTTTAACCTAAAAAATCGATTTTCTCAAAAACGGCTCGATTAAAGATTTTGATTTTTTTTTGCGAAACACTTAGAAAAGTCTCCAGATTCAATATATGAAAAAACATTTACAGTGGGAGCACTTTTAGGTTAAAATGATTTAAAACCCACCGTGAAAGGCTTTGGAACGAACAGACAAACGTGTATGTTTGGTGGTTTTGGTTCGAACTAGCCTAGCAATCCATATAGGTTATGTTACACATTGGTGTGTTGTCGTTGACATATGTATGTGTAACGCTCGGCTCCGTTCAGTATAGCTGAACTACCTATAATTTATGTCAGTAGCCGGTATCAGGTTATTACCAATTCCTTATGGGAAAAATAGACATAATTCTAGCTGTACCGGCGAATTATTTCTTTCAGTGTGCAAGTTTGCTGAAAGTTTGCAGCAAGCTTGCGTGCTATCTGGGACATTGATTCAAAAGAGAATCTTTTGACCTTTCTATTGATATCCTTGGTTTTTTTAAATTTCTCTCAAATTTCTATATAAAATTCTATTTAAAATGTTACTGTTTGAATGAATAAAAAATATTTTCATCTTAACCCTCTGCCTACTCTGACTTATCCCCACTCTAGCGCTTTTGAATGTAATTCCCATAGTCCCCAAAAGGCGACCGAATTGTCGTTTTTTGTCGTTAACTGTCACTTGGGTAGGCAGAGGGTTAATGCATCATCTTTCAATATACATTAAAATGTGTATTGAAATTAAACGTGTACACCCAGAGTAAAGGTATATATTTGTCTCAAAACCAACTAGATATTTTATTTGTTTCAAATAAATTTTATTTAGTTTAAGTAAAATTTTATTTGATTCAAGTAAAAATTTTATTTATGTCAAATAAAATTTTAATTTAAAATAAATAAAAATTCTAATTGGTTCTGTGACAAATATACTTTCATTTAACTCAAATAAAATATATTTGGTTTAAATAATATTTTTCTCCAGGTGCAATCGCCTAAATACCTATAATTCTTTTCCAAAATGGTGAAAAATATGTAAATATTAAATTGAAATTTTTTTAATAGATTTTTATGAATTAACGAAATTTTCCAAAAATTCATGGATATTTTTTCCAATTCCCGATATTACCGTACGCTAGACACCCTCATTATTCCAGTAGGCTCCGAACCAAAAATTTAACTTTAAAAAAGTAATAAAAAGTAACTTCAAAATTGATAAGAAATAGAAAATTTATATTTGCTGACTAAAAAACTTGGTTTTATTGAATTACAAGAATTTGATTATTTATTTCTCCCTCCAAAAGGCTGCAAAATTAGCATTTCTGTTTAAAGTTTTGAATTTAAAAGAAATAAAAAAGAATATTTTATAGAGATAATGTTATGAATATAAGAATAAAATAATTATTAGTTTTTGTTTATTTGAAAGAAGTTATTGCTAAATGAAAAAACAATATCTTATATTATTTGAACCACAAAAACAGTAAATATCAGTTAGGAAAAAATTGGAAATTAGAAAATTTATTTAGTCAGTAGAAAATCAGGGAATTTTCATCGAAAGGAACCACAAATTAAAAAACTGTGATAATATTTAATAACTATATTATTTTTATTTAAATTTTTTTATTTTTACATATTTTACAATAAAAAAATTAAAAAAAATTTTGTTTGAAAAAGTTGTCACCTAACAGCTTTTTATAAAATATGAAGCTACTGCACTGAGAGAAATTCCTGGTTCATACAACCAGATTCTCGTGGTGAAAAACGTCTTTGACTACGATTGAAGTTGTTCGAACATGACTGAACATAGTTGCGTTGACAATGAAACCTAGTTAATATGAATTTACTTTCTGGTTGTAGTAACCAGGATCATGGTTGACACTGAAATTGTGAATGTAATTGTAATTGCAACGATGTATGTTATCTATGATGAAGAGGTCAAAATTATATATTTTTTTATCTTCTTATTCTAGAATTTATTTTCATAATATTTGTAAACAATGTAGTCCATCCTTTGATGTCATAAAAATATTTTTAAAAGTCGTCAAAAATATATAGGTTATTTGAAGTCATTCACCACATTAATCTAATAAATTGTCAACAATATTATCACTGAAATAAGTAAAACGACTTGCACGAACAACATATATACATTCACTTTTATTTTACACAGTTTTATTAATAAGAGGAAATATGAAAAAACATAAAATATGTATTTTAAAATAAAAACTTGAGGAGACCATTCTACGTTGTGTTAAAAGTCAAACTATAGCATATTTTTCTTTAGTATTAAATTTATTGATTTTCACCTGTTAAAATTATTAGGTGGTCCTTTTTTTAAACTATTTACCGGTATTCTTCAAAGATTTTCTTTAAAACATTAACCTGAATTTATAATTATGCATTTCTAAATATTACATTTATTTCAAAAATCAATTATTTTATATTTTTATGGTTATTTTATTACTGTTACACAAAAAATGAACTTTTTTCCCAGAATTTGAAAACAGATATTTACTATTAATTGTATTAAAAGTAGGCTAAAAATCAGCTTTGTACCGCATTATTTTAAAAACAGATGGCACCCTTGAAAATATATTTAAATTAGAAATCTTAAAAACGTGTTTTTACCGTTTTCAAATTTTTTTTATCCCTACCAATCAATTTTTCGTTCTATATAAGAGGGAAAAAATATTTTCGTTCAGTTATTAAACAAACATCAAAGTGTTAACCATGTCTCAAATTGATACACAAGATTTTACTGACTCTCAGTCGAATAAAGTAAAATAATTTTTTCCCTGAAAAACGCGAATTTAATTCCAAAAAAATTCACAATGTTTTCCTTGACTATTTTTAACTTCCGATTTTTTGTGGAATATTTTTATTAGAGTACTGAGAAGTGAAAAATACCCAACAGAATGCGGGACGCGAACATTGGGCCTTGTAAAATAATTTTTTCCCTAAAAAACGCGAATTTAATTGGAAAAAAATTCACAATTTTTTCCTTGACTATTTTTAACTTCCGATTTTTTGTGGAATATTTTTATTAGAGTACTGAGAAGTGAAAAATACCCAACAGAATGCGGGACGCGAACATTGGGCCTTGTAGAATATTTTTTTCCCTGAAAAACGCGAATTTAATTCCAAAAAAATTCACAATTTTTTCCTTGACTATTTTTAACTTCCGATTTTTTGTGGAATATTTTTATTAGAGTACTGAGAAGTGAAAAATACCCAACAGAATGCGGGACGCGAACATTGGGCCTTGTAAAATAATTTTTTCTCTGAAAAAACGCGCATTTAATTCCAAAAAATTGACAATTTTTTGCTTGACTATTTTTACTATCGATTTTGTTTTAATATTGATTTGAATTAATTAACTAATATTTAATTAATTAGCTGATAAAGATATCCCAATAAAAATCGCTTGTTGTAAGTATTCGAGGTAAAAATTGTTAATATTTTCAAAATTAAAATTTATTTTTTTCTAAGATAAATTTTGTTTGTTAGGACCGAATGTTCGAATTCCGCTGTCGGTTGAGTATTATTTTGTTCCTATTATTGGTGCGAATTTATTTGCTACTAGAATCAGTAATTAAATTTATTTAAGGAAGAAATTTTAAGTTTTTTTAGAAAAATTAATATCGATTTTATTCTTCTTGGCAAATTTTTTTTGGCGATTATTATTACTATCTTTTAATTTTTTTTATTAATTATATTTTATTGTATATTTTTTATTATTTAGTATTTTGTAAATTGTAGAATATTTAATTGTAAATTATAAAACGATAATTATTTTTATTTTTGAAATTTAAAAATAATTATAATTATTTTGCATGTTTCGTATTTTTGAATTTTCGTACTTTCATTTGTTTTCTAATGTATAACCTTCGAAACACCACTTTCCGTTAGATCCTTTGAGATTTTTGACAATGCGCTTCTTTTGTTTCATTGCCAACTTAAAATTTATTAAAAATAAGTGGGTGCTAATAACTAGGTGCCAGCTTCAGCTTCATATACAGGGTGTCCTGGTCAAGCGCGAACATATTTGAGTATTGTATTCTTCGCGAAAATCTAAGATAAAAAGTCCTTTGCCGTTTTTGAAAATATTGAGTTGTTTTTGAGTTATTAAATAAACAAAGCGTCCAATTAGACGCAGCACGCTAGTAAGAGCCGGCCAGTGGGCGTGGCCACGGGAGTCAGTAAACAACGGTAGAAGTGGCACTTTGCAGTCAGTTCCGCAAAATTACTAAAGTAACTAAATTGATTTAACATAAGTTTACTTATGTTTACTTAAGTTTACATTAGTTTACATAAGTTTACTTGAGTTTACATTAGTTTAATTTAGTTTAGTTGATTTTACTAAAGTTTACTTTAGTTTACTTTAGTTGATCTTACTTAAGTTTACTAGAGTTTACTTAAGTTTACTTCAGTTAAGTTTACTTTAGTTCAGTTTACCTAATTTTAGTAAACTTTAGTTTAATTCGGTTTACATAAGTTAAGTTAAGATTACTTTAGTTTCGTATATTTTACTTAAGTTTACAGTGATTTAGTTTAGTTTACTTTAGTTTCGTATAGTTTACTTAGAATTGCTTTAGTTTAGTCAGTTTAATTTAGTTAAGTTTACTAAAGATTTTTTAGTTTACTAAAGTTTACTTAAGTTTACTTTGAAAAAGTTTAGTTTACTTTAGTATCCTACACTTTACTTTAGTTAGGTTACTGTAATTTAGTTTGGTTTACTTTGGTTTAGTTCAGTTAAGTTTAGTTTACTTCAGTTTCGCAAAGTTTACTTTTTATTATTAAGTTTACTTTAGTTTACTACAGTTTATATTAGTTTAATTAAGTTTACATTAGTTTAATAAAGTTTACATTAGTTTAATTAAGTTTACACTAGTTTAATTAAGTTTACA
Source organism: Leptopilina drosophilae (assembly GCA_032873175.1). Lineage (NCBI taxonomy): Eukaryota > Metazoa > Arthropoda > Insecta > Hymenoptera > Figitidae > Leptopilina > Leptopilina drosophilae. The sequence continues at coordinate 45,927,051 of CM065483.1, forward strand.
TTAGTTTCGTATATTTAATTAAGTTTACATTGATTTAGTTTAGTTTAATATCCTACAGTTTACTTTAGTTAGTTCACTTTAATTCAGTTTACTTTGGTTCAGTTTACCTAATTTTAGATTTGTTTAGTTTCGCAAAGTTTACTTTTTATTATTAAGTTTACTTTAGTTTGCTAAAGTTTACATTAGTTTAATTAAGTTTACATTAGTTTCGTATATTTTACTTAAGTTTACATTTATTTAATTTAGTTTACTTTAGTTTCGTATAGTTTACTTTAGTTTCGTTAGTTTAGTTTACTGAAGTTTACTCAACTTTACTTTACTTTAGTTTCGTTATGTTTACGGTGCCGTGATAGTGACCCACCAGACGCCTGACAAATCCATAGGCATCGCAACTGAATAATATGAAATGACCAATTCTGCATTCTTTCGCGATAATTTCATTCACTATGCAGTTAAATACAAATATTTTACAAACATAATTTAACATAAAAATCAATTGTTTATTAAGAAGCAAATCTGTTAACAGCTTTTAGCTTCGCATAACTCGAAAATTCGATTATCTGCTAATTGGCGGATGGAGTATTTTGACTAGAAACTTTGCCAAAATGATTTTAGAAAAGTAAATTCGTTGTCAAAATACTCCAGCCGCCCATTAGCAGACAATCGAATTTTCGAGTTTTATGAATTTAATAGTTTAAAAAAATTCAATTGTTGATAAACAATTAATTTTTAAAATGCCTATTGTTTATCAGATGTTTAGTTACAAGAATTTACTTTTCGAAAATCATTTTTGCAAAATTCCTAGTCAAAATACTCCATCCGCCAAGTAGCAGACAATCGAATTTTCGAGTCTTGCGAAGCTAAAAGCTGTTAACAAATTTGTTTGTTAATAAACAATTGATTTTTATGTTAAATTATGTTCGTAAAATATTTGTATTTAACTGTATAGTGAAAGAAATTATCGCGAAAAAATGCAGAATTAGTCATTTCATATTATTCAGTTGCGATGCCTATGGATTTGTCAGGCGTCTGGCGGGTCACTAGCTTCACGGCACCTTAGTTTACTTAAGTTTACTTCAGTTTAGTAACTAATTTAGTTACTAAACTAATTTAGTTACGGGGTACGTATTTTAGTGGTCGTGCTGGCAGTAGGTCGCCAGTTTATTAAATTTACTATGTTATTTATTTCTTTTTCTTTTTTTATATTTCCTTTTTTATTTTATTATACCAACCGCACATAACCTTGAAGCTCGAATCCAATTGAGTACTCGAAAATTTCGAGTATATTATTCTAATCTTTTATGAAGCTCGACTCGGATCACACTCGGTTGGAGCTTGATCTGATTAGACTCGGCTCGGATCAAAAAATGGAATATTTACTTTAGATTACTTTAGTTTACTTTAATTTACTTTAGTTTAGCTAGTAAGTTATTATAACACGTTACTTCTAGATCAGTGTATCTCAAAAATTACTAACTTTCTAACTAATGAAATAACTAATTAAAATAATTAACTCATTAATAAACTAAATAACTTACTAACAAATTAATTTAGTTACTAATTACCCTACTGAGTAACATACTATTGTCAATGGTAAAGCTTGATATGAGACGTGAAACATGAGATTTATTAAAGGTAAATGTAGAGAATTTTTACAAATCATTTCAAAGCTTTGTAGATGTTAATTTAATCCTAAGTGAATTAAACCGATGCAGATTATTTTCTTGAGTCTTTTTTTTTGTATTCGCCAGTTTTCATTTTTTCTTCAGGGGGGTGAGATTAAATATTTCGCAATAACAATTATTATCGTTGCTTTCAAAGGACTGCTTCAAGAGATTTACTGTATGTCTAATATTCGTCATAAGCAACCTATTCTTTCTTTAGATTTATTCACTTTGACAAAATTAAATTACTCTTTTACGAATTTGCATACTTTATAATGAACAAAAAGCATGCAGAAAAATAGTACACAAATAATAATAATAATTTTACTGGAGTATGGTACGGAGATCTAAGCCAAAAATTTTTTAAAATTTATTTACAATTTTTTTATGGTTTTAAGCTTCCGGATTAAACTCTTATAACGTACAATAAGTGAAATTTCACATATTCAGATTTAGAGAGAAGAACCAACACTTTCTTAATGCATGTGTATTTCCTAACAGCAGTTCTTTGATCATCTTCATCTTCAAAGTTAAGAAGCATTTAACATGAATGTTACAACACATTCGAAATAAAGTGGAATGTAGCTCAGAATTAAAAACGTATAACATTTCCCATGTACCTATGCAGGCCATTTTATGGAAGCTTCCAAATTTGGATGGAATTCTCTTTGAATTCTTTGCTGACAATTTTCTACAAAATTTTCAAACACACTTTCAAACGAATGAAGTACAAAATTTGAGCAAATTAGTAAGAAATTTTTTATTTCAGATTTAAAAATAATTAGCTTTAAAATTTGTATTTAATTCTGCTTGAATTAATTGCTGAAAATGATATAAAAATTTTTTGACAAACTTTCAAACGAATTTTATACGAAATTTGAGCGAATTAGTGAGAATTTTTTTATTTTAGATTTGAAAAAAATTATCTTCAAAATTTTTATTTAATTCTGCTTGAAATGTTTGCTGAAAATTTTATACAAAAATTTTTTGACACACTTTGAAACGAATTTCGTACGAAATTTGAGCGAATTAGTAATAAATATTTACTTTAGATTTTAAAAATATTTGGCTTCAAAATTTGTAATTAATTCTGCTTGAAATGGTTGCTGAAAATGTTATACAAAATTTTTTGACACACTTTCAAACGAATTACATTCGAAATTTCAGCGAATTAGTAATCAATTTTTTATTTCACTCCGAAATTCGTATGGAATTATGAAATTTTTGATGAAAATTTTATACAGAAATTTTGGCCAGTCTTTTGAACAAATTTTGTACAAAATCTATCCAGAAGATTAGTGATGTGTTATGTGGATTCCTTAATATCCACCTTAAAAATCGTCTTCTTGCTGCATAAATAATCTGCAACAGTTTAATCCCTCTGGGTTTAAATTAACACTTGAAAGGATTAAAATAGTCCATTTTGGTGTTATTTTTTACTATGAATGAAATTTTACTTTAAATCAAACACCAAGTCTACGACTTGGCAAAATTCGACAAATTTAGATTCACCAGGGACAATAGTTAGTTAGCAACTAACTTACTAATTACCTAAGTAAAAACTTAAGTAAGTTAATTAATTGATAACTGAGTTAAGTAAGTTAATTAAATGGTTAGTAAGTTAGCTGATTAGTAAGTTAGTTGATAAGTTAATTAGTAATTAAGTTTGTGAGTTAGTTTGTTAGTAAGTTATTAAGTTAGTTCTTAACTAAGTTAAGTAAGTTAGCTAGAAAGTTGAATTGTAATTAATTTTGTAAGACAGTTAGTAAGTTACTTAGTATCTAAGTTAGTAGAGGTGTGCAAAAAGCACGATCGAGTATTTTCGAGCATTCCATTTTTCGATCCGAGATGAGTCTAATCAGATCAAGCTCGAACCGAGTTCGAGCCGAGTCGAGCATCATAAAAGATTAGAATAATGTATTCGAAATTTTCGAGTTTCCGAATTTTTCGTGTACTCGATTCGAATTGAGCTTTTAAATTACTAAAAAACTATTAATAAGTAGAAAATTTCGAATTTATGGGGTATAATGATCACAGAAATTGTGAGGTATTAAAATAACTTACATACAAACTAACTAAATAAACTAAACAAACTAAACTAACGTAATAACCTAAATAAACTAACTAAACTAACTTATTAACTGACTAAACAAACTAACTAAATTACTAACTTACAAAAAAATAACTAACGTAAAATGAAACAAAAATTATAACAAAAATGTTAAAAATAATAAAAAAAACTTAGCAGCGGTTTTTAATTTATAATAGTGAAGTAATAATTTTTTTGAAACAAATAAATTATTTTTTGTGTACTCACAATTTCAAAAAAGTAAATAAAATGAACTTAAATTGAAAAATTTACGAATAACTGATTCTAACTTCTTCTCATTCTTAATGAGACTTGTCTTATCTTTTGGAAATTAATTAAAAATTGAAAGACCAATGAAAAATTGATGATACTTTTTTTACAAAAGTAGTCAAGAAAGCAAACATGAAACACCAGTAAGCAAGTAAGTAATCAAGTAAACGAATTATTTTTCCTTCTTACTTACTTACATACTTGCTTATTTCATTGTTTACTTATTTACATACTTACTTACTCAGATTAGGGTCTATTGAGTCTGATAAATTAAAATTCGACGAATTTCGACAAATCATTGTCTTGGTTGTGATGTGTAGTAAAATTTCATTGACAGTAAAAATTAACACGAAATTGATTATGTTAATCCTATCTGATGAAAATTTAGTCAAAATATGTCTAACAATTTTGGTACTTTAACTAATTTTTCATTTATTCGCCGACTAATTTCAAGTTAATTGGTCATTCCTCGCCTTTGAAGCAATTTTTTTTCTTTTGGTTATTTTTTATTTTAAGGTCAAGCGTCCTTTAAAAAAGTTTGAAGAAGTTCTAATTTGGAGAAAGTATAGTAATTTTAATTGCTTTTGATTTTTTTGTCACAGATTTACCAAAGACCACGGAATTTTAATACAATTATCAATTTTTTCTTTCGAAAGCATTTCTATTCTTTCGATAGGTAATTATTTATTTTAATGTCAGAATGTCACGGATTTAAAGAAACAGTTAATGTTGTTCACAATTGGATTTTTTTGAATTTATGGGATATACTGATAATTGAAAATTGTGATGTGTTAAAATAACTAAATTACTAACTAAACTAAATAAAATAACGTAAATAACTAAACTGACGTAACTAGCTAATGTTAGCTAAGTTAGTTTTTTTAGTTACGTTAGTTATGTTACTTACGTCTGTTACGTTAGAAATGTAATAATCTCAGCAGTGATACTTACGTTTATTACTTTAGTTACGTAATTACGAAACTAGAATAAATTACGCAATTTATCCAACTCACATTATTTACGTAACTAAAATAACTTACGTAATTAAATGAACTTGCGTAAGTTACGTAACTTGAAAAATGGTCAAAATTACTTCATTTACGAAAATAATCACATTTACGTAAGTGACGTAACCTACGTAAATTTTATCATTAGCGTAAGTTTATTTAATTACGTACGTTTGATTAATTGCGAAACTGACGTAAGTTTGGCTGCGGAACTTACATTAATTAGTTGCGTTGCCCTAGTTACTTAAGTCAGGGAAAACAATTTTTCTGTGATTGACACTAAATAATTATGTTTTTCAATCTTTTGTTTTGAGTCGACACAAAACTAAATCTAATTTGTTAATTTAGTTTCGTGTCAACTCAAATTTTTGGTTACGTAAGTTACAGTTATGTATGTAAGTTTCATTAGTTATGTTACGTAATACATTATTTATGTTACTCTAGTTATGTTAGATATGTTTCACGTCATATGTTTCGTTAGTTTAAACAATTAGTTAGATGTTATTAATTGTTAACTGGTTTTAATTTGATGTAAAATTTTAGTCACAGTATAAAATAAAACCAAAATGGATTATTTTAATTCTTTTTGGTAGTAATTAAATCTGCAACTCTTTTAAATATCTCACAATTTACTGTCTTTTTATTTTAATTGGAACTAATCTTTAAGTTTTTTTGAAAAAAATTCTAACTTTAAAAATTTTTATTATGCTTTATTTTACGATTCCAATACTACAACGTAATATGTATCTATCTATTGAAATGTTATGTTTACATCGCAAGGGGTTGCTGTTAAAATGTAAACATAAGCAATGTGTGGAGTTAAACACCTCAGTATGTAATGGTATTAGTAAGATAAGATGGAAAACATATTATGTATGAAAGTTAGTCTTTTGCAAACCACCCTCGGAAACACATTAGTAAGTAAATCGTGAAAACTGTCAAATTATGTGTGAAAATTAATTAAAAATTTTTTTGTGCTTGGTAATAATTTAAAAATGAATATACCGTACACTACTGCTGAGTACTGTGATATGTACTTGATCTTTGGGGAGTGTGGGAGAAATGCCAGGTTAGCGGCTCATAGGTATGAGGTGACTTATGGGGTACAAGGCCGAAGATTGCCTTCACACAATACTTTTTTAAGATTAGACCAGCGTATGCGGGAGACTGGATCTGTTGGTCCTTATCGAGTAGAAGGCCGAGATAGAAATGAAGCTCAAAATTTAATTTTGGAGAACCAGATTTTAAATAAGCTTCGCCAAGATCCAAATACAAGTTGCCGGAGAATAGCGCGGGAAATTAATTCTACTAAGACAAAAGTAAATAGAATAATTAAAAGAAATAAAATCCATCCGTATCATTATACGAAGGTGCAACAGTTGGATGGCAATGACTACTCGCATCGAAGACGCTTTTGCCGATGGGTTCTTCGCAACAGGGAAGTAATTCCCTTTATTTTGTGGACTGATGATCCCTCTGGGTTTAAATTAACACTTGAAAGGATTAAAATAGTCCATTTTGGTGTTATTTTTTACTATGAATGAAATTTTACTTTAAATCAAACACCAAGTCTACGACTTGGCAAAATTCGACAAATTTAGATTCACCAGGGACAATAGTTAGTTAGCAACTAACTTACTAATTACCTAAGTAAAAACTTAAGTAAGTTAATTAATTGATAACTGAGTTAAGTAAGTTAATTAAATGGTTAGTAAGTTAGCTGATTAGTAAGTTAGTTGATAAGTTAATTAGTAATTAAGTTTGTGAGTTAGTTTGTTAGTAAGTTATTAAGTTAGTTCTTAACTAAGTTAAGTAAGTTAGCTAGAAAGTTGAATTGTAATTAATTTTGTAAGACAGTTAGTAAGTTACTTAGTATCTAAGTTAGTAGAGGTGTGCAAAAAGCACGATCGAGTATTTTCGAGCATTCCATTTTTCGATCCGAGATGAGTCTAATCAGATCAAGCTCGAACCGAGTTCGAGCCGAGTCGAGCATCATAAAAGATTAGAATAATGTATTCGAAATTTTCGAGTTTCCGAATTTTTCGTGTACTCGATTCGAATTGAGCTTTTAAATTACTAAAAAACTATTAATAAGTAGAAAATTTCGAATTTATGGGGTATAATGATCACAGAAATTGTGAGGTATTAAAATAACTTACATACAAACTAACTAAATAAACTAAACAAACTAAACTAACGTAATAACCTAAATAAACTAACTAAACTAACTTATTAACTGACTAAACAAACTAACTAAATTACTAACTTACAAAAAAATAACTAACGTAAAATGAAACAAAAATTATAACAAAAATGTTAAAAATAATAAAAAAAACTTAGCAGCGGTTTTTAATTTATAATAGTGAAGTAATAATTTTTTTGAAACAAATAAATTATTTTTTGTGTACTCACAATTTCAAAAAAGTAAATAAAATGAACTTAAATTGAAAAATTTACGAATAACTGATTCTAACTTCTTCTCATTCTTAATGAGACTTGTCTTATCTTTTGGAAATTAATTAAAAATTGAAAGACCAATGAAAAATTGATGATACTTTTTTTACAAAAGTAGTCAAGAAAGCAAACATGAAACACCAGTAAGCAAGTAAGTAATCAAGTAAACGAATTATTTTTCCTTCTTACTTACTTACATACTTGCTTATTTCATTGTTTACTTATTTACATACTTACTTACTCAGATTAGGGTCTATTGAGTCTGATAAATTAAAATTCGACGAATTTCGACAAATCATTGTCTTGGTTGTGATGTGTAGTAAAATTTCATTGACAGTAAAAATTAACACGAAATTGATTATGTTAATCCTATCTGATGAAAATTTAGTCAAAATATGTCTAACAATTTTGGTACTTTAACTAATTTTTCATTTATTCGCCGACTAATTTCAAGTTAATTGGTCATTCCTCGCCTTTGAAGCAATTTTTTTTCTTTTGGTTATTTTTTATTTTAAGGTCAAGCGTCCTTTAAAAAAGTTTGAAGAAGTTCTAATTTGGAGAAAGTATAGTAATTTTAATTGCTTTTGATTTTTTTGTCACAGATTTACCAAAGACCACGGAATTTTAATACAATTATCAATTTTTTCTTTCGAAAGCATTTCTATTCTTTCGATAGGTAATTATTTATTTTAATGTCAGAATGTCACGGATTTAAAGAAACAGTTAATGTTGTTCACAATTGGATTTTTTTGAATTTATGGGATATACTGATAATTGAAAATTGTGATGTGTTAAAATAACTAAATTACTAACTAAACTAAATAAAATAACGTAAATAACTAAACTGACGTAACTAGCTAATGTTAGCTAAGTTAGTTTTTTTAGTTACGTTAGTTATGTTACTTACGTCTGTTACGTTAGAAATGTAATAATCTCAGCAGTGATACTTACGTTTATTACTTTAGTTACGTAATTACGAAACTAGAATAAATTACGCAATTTATCCAACTCACATTATTTACGTAACTAAAATAACTTACGTAATTAAATGAACTTGCGTAAGTTACGTAACTTGAAAAATGGTCAAAATTACTTCATTTACGAAAATAATCACATTTACGTAAGTGACGTAACCTACGTAAATTTTATCATTAGCGTAAGTTTATTTAATTACGTACGTTTGATTAATTGCGAAACTGACGTAAGTTTGGCTGCGGAACTTACATTAATTAGTTGCGTTGCCCTAGTTACTTAAGTCAGGGAAAACAATTTTTCTGTGATTGACACTAAATAATTATGTTTTTCAATCTTTTGTTTTGAGTCGACACAAAACTAAATCTAATTTGTTAATTTAGTTTCGTGTCAACTCAAATTTTTGGTTACGTAAGTTACAGTTATGTATGTAAGTTTCATTAGTTATGTTACGTAATACATTATTTATGTTACTCTAGTTATGTTAGATATGTTTCACGTCATATGTTTCGTTAGTTTAAACAATTAGTTAGATGTTATTAATTGTTAACTGGTTTTAATTTGATGTAAAATTTTAGTCACAGTATAAAATAAAACCAAAATGGATTATTTTAATTCTTTTTGGTAGTAATTAAATCTGCAACTCTTTTAAATATCTCACAATTTACTGTCTTTTTATTTTAATTGGAACTAATCTTTAAGTTTTTTTGAAAAAAATTCTAACTTTAAAAAATTTTTATTATGCTTTATTTTACGATTCCAATACTACAACGTAATATGTATCTATCTATTGAAATGTTATGTTTACATCGCAAGGGGTTGCTGTTAAAATGTAAACATAAGCAATGTGTGGAGTTAAACACCTCAGTATGTAATGGTATTAGTAAGATAAGATGGAAAACATATTATGTATGAAAGTTAGTCTTTTGCAAACCACCCTCGGAAACACATTAGTAAGTAAATCGTGAAAACTGTCAAATTATGTGTGAAAATTAATTAAAAATTTTTTTGTGCTTGGTAATAATTTAAAAATGAATATACCGTACACTACTGCTGAGTACTGTGATATGTACTTGATCTTTGGGGAGTGTGGGAGAAATGCCAGGTTAGCGGCTCATAGGTATGAGGTGACTTATGGGGTACAAGGCCGAAGATTGCCTTCACACAATACTTTTTTAAGATTAGACCAGCGTATGCGGGAGACTGGATCTGTTGGTCCTTATCGAGTAGAAGGCCGAGATAGAAATGAAGCTCAAAATTTAATTTTGGAGAACCAGATTTTAAATAAGCTTCGCCAAGATCCAAATACAAGTTGCCGGAGAATAGCGCGGGAAATTAATTCTACTAAGACAAAAGTAAATAGAATAATTAAAAGAAATAAAATCCATCCGTATCATTATACGAAGGTGCAACAGTTGGATGGCAATGACTACTCGCATCGAAGACGCTTTTGCCGATGGGTTCTTCGCAACAGGGAAGTAATTCCCTTTATTTTGTGGACTGATGAATGTTTCTTCACTCGGGAAGGAATTTTCAATCAGCACAATGAACATTATTATAACGACGAAAATCCTTTTGTTTGTCACGAAGGGAAAATTCAAAAGAGATTTAAAATTAATATTTGGGCGGGAATTATTGACAACAAAATAATTGGTCCGTATTTATTACCCGACAGATTGAATGTAAGTACGCATTTTTTTAACCATAAACATTATTTTTAAAATTAAAATAAAAATATTCTTTAAACATGACAATTACATATTCAAAAAACTAAGAAATAAATTAACAAATTAAAATTAATTAAGGCTTTGCACTCATCTATTTAAACCTAATATTTACTTCTTTTTTTACGTCATGCTAATATTTGGGTACTTTTTTAAATTTTAGCTACTAAAAGCTACTATTTCAGTTTTCTTTTGAGAATTTCGAGTACTTCAAATTCGCTAATACTAGAAATGAAAGAAATATTGTCAAAAATTATAATCAAATTCTTTAAAACGATTCAATTATTTAAAAAAATAATCGAAATTCAATGATAAAATTTATCCAAAATTTAATTGTTTTTATAAATAATAACATTCTTATCATGAATTTAACAATTTTTGAAGTTTTAATAAAATAATTTGCAACTATAATTATTTCGCTGAAAAAAATTTAATAATTCTTAAAATTCTTCGGAAGTATTCAAATTATTTACAAAAATATTAGCATTAATTTTCGTGAATGAATTTGTTGATATTTTGGTCTTGAATATAATTTTAGATTATAATAAAATTCTTCCCAAGAATTAAATTATTTAAATAGATAAATCTTCAAAAGGATTCAATTGTGTCGATAAATAACAAGATTATTGCACATAATTCAAATTATTTTGAGTCATTTTTTAATAATGTTCTGTGCGAAATTTAATCAATTCAGTAAATAATAAAATATTTTTTAGGAATTAAATTATTTTCAAAAAAATTTATTAAAATGTCATACAGAAATTTTATTCTCTTTTTTTAAAATTTCTCAAAAATTTTAAAAGGATTCTTTGTAAAATTTAATTATTTTTAAAAACTTTTAGTAATTCAATTGTTTTCTTGAATAATAAAAATTTCTCAAGAATTTAATTATTTAAATTAGAATTTGCATCAAACTAGTCGAAAGAAATCAATTATTTAAACATGTTTATAAAATTCTTCGCAAGAATTAACAGGGTGTCCAGCTACCTTAAATACCTTAAAAATCTTTAAAAGGACTTGAATTTTTTTTGCTCCTTGAAAATCTTGAAAACACTTTTTAAATTTGAATCAGTTAAAAATAACTGATTCAGAAGAAAAAAGTCAGTCACTAATTCAAATTATTTCTACTGACAATTAGTTAAAAATAGCTGATTGTCAGTTAAAAATAACTGAATTTTCAGTAAATTTTTTTGACTGATTTAATTAGTCAAGTTTAACTACCTTTTTCAGTTATTTTCTACTGAAAATTAGTCGTTTTTTCACTGAAAATTAGTTATTTTTATTTGATTCAGAAGCAAAAAGTAAGTCTCTGATTGTCAGTTAAAACCACGATTTTTAACTGATTCAAATTAAGGATGAACCTTGAATTTTATGACAAAACCTTAAAAAATTAAAATTTTTAAAAATAAGATTTATTTCCTTGATATTTTAAATTGAATTCTTTTCAATATTTCAATTATCTTTATAAAAGTTCGTCGCCAAAATTCAATTATATTCAGGAAGTTTAATAAAATTCATTGCAAAATACAATTATTCTCATAAATAACAATATTCACCATAAGAATTCAAGTATTTTAAAAATAAATTAAATTTTTCACAGAAATTCAATTATTTTCAAAAAATTTTAAAAATTGTGGTCAACAATTCCATAATGTTTATAAATAAATATCAATAATCTTTGACAAAGTTAAATTATTTTGAAGAACGTTAATAAAATTCATTGCAAAATTCAATTATTTTCGTAAATAATAGTATTCATCACAAGAATTCAAATATTTTAAAAAATGTTAATAAAAAATCATAATCATAACAATCATGGCATAATTTTAATAATTTTCAAAAAAATTTCTTAAACTTTGAAATAGTTTACAAAATTATAATTATTTTAACAAAATTTCCCGAAAGAATTTTATTATTAAATAAAATATTTTAAAAAATTTTACACAAACTTTCAATAATTAAAAAAAAATTTTTGTACATTAATTCAATTATTTAAAATAAAATTTGCATAATTTTTTCGCAAAAATCAATTATTTTAAAAAGTACAATAAAATTCAATTACTTTCAAAAAGTTTTAATAAAATTCATTGCAAAAATTTCAATTATTTTCCAAAATTATTTTAATTAATCATTAATTTTTAAATTTGCCATTAAATTCTTCGCAGTAATTCAATTATATTCAAAAGTATAATAAAATTCAATTAAATTTAAAAATTTGAATAAAATTCATTGCAAAATTTCAATTATTTTCAAAATTTTTTCATAATTTAATAATTTGTATATCAATTATTTTAATAGAAATTCTCAATAGAATTCAATTATTTAAAAACAATTTTGATTTATAAAACATCAATTATTCTTTATATTTATAATATTTTATCAATAAATTGTATTTAACGTTATTTATGAATAACTGTTGTATGTAGAAATAATAAAATTGTTTATAAGTACTCTCTAAATTTGAATTAGTAAAATTTTTTGCTAATTAAAAATAGCGACTGACTTTTTGCTTTTAATTAGTAAATTCCACTAAAAAAATTTGTAGAAATGATTATTTATTAGTAAAATTTACTAATTCAAAAGCAAAAAGTCAGTCACTAAATCAAGTTAGTAATAATTTTCACTAATTCAAATTTTTGACAGTAAGTAAAAATTTACTTGATATACTCACGTTATAAATTATTATGAAAAAAAATATTTTGAAAATTAATACCCTAAAAATGGACCTTGAGAAATTATTTTGTACCTTGAAAACCTTGAAAAGTACTTGAATTTTTTTAAAGAATCGCTGGACACCCTGAATTAAATTATTGATATAAAAATTAATATTCTTTGAAGAATAATAACATTAATTGCAAAAATTCCAATTTATTAGCAAGATATAAGAAAGAAGTAAATATTTTTGATGAAAATTAGGAAAAATTCAGGAAAATAAAAAAATATTGAATAAAATTTTTGTTAGTTTTGTCAAGTGTCTAAAACGATTTTTTTGGTCGTCAAGTTCAATTTTTTGATAGCTACTTTTTTACAACTTCTTTTACTTTGAAAGACACTTTTCGCTACTTTTATAAAATTAATTATCGAGTGCGAAGTTTGTTCTTCAACACTACTAAATAGCTAACCAACTACTAATTAGCTAATTACTAACTTACTAACTAACTAATTAATGATTGTGCTAATTTTTTAATGATAAAATAATCATGATCCCAAAGTTCTGAACGTTCAATTAACGAAATTTATTTTTTTTCCAAATTAAATTTTTATTACAATATTTTGTGTCACTGTGAATAAAAATAATTATAACGTTTTTTAATATAAAATCAGAGTTTTTAATTTTTATTGCAATCAGCCATTTATGAAAATATTTTTAATAATAAGTATTTCGCTCATTTGAACATTCAAAACTTATGGATTGTAAATAATCTCTTATTTGCCTCATACTCCTATTGAATTCGTTGAATAAATTAAAGGGCCCGATCTACTTAAACTTTCTGGAACAAGTTTTGCCAGAATTATTGGAAGACATTCCGTTAGCTATCCGGAGACAACTAAAATTCATGCATGACGGATGCCCGGCTCATCGTAGAGCAGCGGTTGTTCAATACTTAAACCACACTTATGGTGCAAATTGGATTGGTTACAAATTGAGAAATGGCAATCATACTAAATGGCCTGCAAGGTATACATATTTTTTTAATAAACTCATTGATATGCTACTAAAATTCTGAAATATCACTCCTTTAAGATAAATTCATTGAAACTTCGAATTTTTTAAAGTGTGTAATAAAATTTTTAACAAACTGTATTATTTATAAAAAAAAGTTTACAAAATTTTTAGCAATTTTTTAATAAACACTATTTAAATTTAAAGTCAAATTTAGAATAATTTCTGAAAATTACTAATAAATTAATAAATTGTATTATTTTTAAAAAATTCAATTAATTTGATTATTTATTGTTAAAGTTTAACTAAAAAATTTAACTACCCATGAAAAGTTAAATTTCAGTTTGTTGGAAATAAAGTTCATTAAAATTTCGATAATTTTAAAATTAATTTTGTCATGAAAATTTGAATTCAGGGGAATATTGTAAAATTTATTGCAATTTCAAAGTTTTCAAGGTGAAAGTAATTTTTAAATGAACTATCCAAATCTGAATCAGTGAAAATCTATTGATGACAAATTTACTCTATTCTCGCGATTTGAATCAGTGAATTCTTACTGAAAATCAGTTAAAAATGATTAAAAAATCAGGCATTTTCCACTGAATGACCAATTAAATAATTACTGGAAATTTCTGATATGTACGCATATTGAAAATTTCAACTATTTTTTAATTGGCCAATCATTTATAAATTATTGAAATTTCAGTCATTTGTAACTGATTTTCAGTGAAATTTCACTGATTGAAATTGCGAGAATACAATGAAAATCAATCAAATTTCACTCATTCAGTTTTGGAAAGAAGAAATTTAGGAATTTTTGTACATCCAAAAGTAAATTTTTTGGATTTTTTGATAATTATAAAAGTTTATTATTACTTCAATTCTTTTGATAAAATGTTCCTAAATTTTCCCTAATATCCTTTACTAATTTCAGTTACCCTAATCTATGCCAACCCTGATTAAATTCTAATTCTACTAGATTAGATGTCTGTTAAATCAGCAGGGACAGTACTAAACATTATTTTAAAAGTAAAAATCTTTAAATTATGATTCATAATAATAATTTTAAAATAAGTTATAATAATATCTAATATTTTCTGAAATAAATTTTTTGCAAACTAACAATTCACATTCCTGACTCTCTAAAATTTATAATAAAATAACATTTAATATGATGTTTTTAGATCTCCGGACCTAAATCCCTTGGATTTTTTTTTATGGGGATATATCAAATCCTTAGTTTATGCCCAGCCACTTTCTAAGGACGAAAGAGTTGCTGAATTTGAACTGGTTGCAAGGATCCACGCAGCATTTGCAACAATTACTGAAGAAATGGTGCGAAAATCAACGCAAGCAATGATCACGAGAGCAACACAATGTTTAGCTGCAGGAGGACATCACTTCCAACAAAGGAAGTAATCGCTTATGAAGCTTCGAGGTACTTATGGCGAAAAAGGCATAGGACCGTTTCTCCTTTTGTCGCTTGGAAAAAATGGTTGCCATTTTTGGCGAAATATCTTTGCTGTGAAAAGAATATCTGCAGAAGGAATTGCTTTTTTGTTAAAATTTACTTTCTTTTTCGTTTAAATTATTTTTATTTCATATTTTATTTTAGTTTTTATAAAAATGATAAATATTTGTTATTAGTTAATTTAAAAAAATAAAGACTGATTATTTTAATTTAAGTAGATTTAACTTCATAAAGAAAAATAAGTTTTGTTTAATATTATTAATTCAAAGATATCGTTATTAAATGTTTATTTCTTTCTTAATTTATTGCCAAAAAAGTTTAATTTAGTTGTTATTTCCTTATTTATTTGTATTTCCATGTATCTTATTGTCAATATTATTTTCAAAAAAATTGTTTGTATTATTTAGTTAAAAATAATAATTTGTTTTACTCTGTTATGTTTTTTAGTCAAAAAAATAACTGTTAATTTATAAGAATAATTACACTGCAATAAATGTAAGGAATAGCATTTTAATGTTTTATTATTTCATTATAATTAATCCTAAACAAATAAGTTCCTCATTAATAGCTCAAAAAATTTTGTTTGTGTATTAAATTATTGCTAGATTAGTTTTATTTAAAAAACATAGGATACATTTTTCAATCAAAATTTCATAGCTAGCAGCTCCACCCGTTCGCTATCAGAAATGCTAAAATTGGCATTTTTTCAAATAAAAAATTCATAACTTCCTCAATAATGTCCAAAAAAAATTTGTTTATGAAGGTGGCAAAAAGATGGTAAAACCATGTGCAAGATTTCGGCCAAAGTTGATCAGTTTTCAGCCATACACTTAATGTATTGTCAAAATCTAGCAAACCATTGCTAATGACAGTTTCCCATAATTCTGAACTATGACAAAAAAATCGACGTTTTCTTATCTTTGAGAGTAAGCAATTTCTCATTCTGAACTATGGCCGAAAAATGGGAAAAGTATGGGACCAAAAATTTTCTTATTCTCATCTTTAAGAGTAAGAAATTTGTCATTCTGAACTATGGCGAAAAATAGGAAAAGTATATGGGAACAAAAAAATCGCCTTTTCCTTTGTTAGGTTAGTTTTGTTGAAAACATTATTTTAATTAATAACTAAACTAATTTAGTTACTAAACTAATTTATTTACTACACTAAAGTAAACTAAACTAAATTAAAATAAACTTAACGAAACTAAACTACAGTTAAATAAACTGAAGTAAAGTAAAGGTAAGTAAAATAAAATAAAATAAACTTAAGTAAACTTAACTAAAGTAAATTAAAGTAAACTAAATGATACTAAAGTAAACTCACTAGACTAAAGTCAACTAAACGAATGTAAATTAAACTAACTGACCTAAAGTAAAGTATACTAAAATAAAGTAAACTAACTAAATTAAAGTAAACTTAAGTAATGTTCTGTTTAAAAAATTATTTTTATTAGTTGCGTAAATTTGGTTAGTTACTAAACTAAATTAAAGTAAATTTTAGTAAACTAAACGAAACTAAAGTAAACTTATGTAAACTAAACTATACTGAAGTAAAGTAAACTTAAGTGAACTAAATTTAAGTGAACTTAACCAAAGTAAACTAAATTAAAGTAACCTAACTAAAGTAAAGTGTAGGATACTAAAGTAAACTAAACTTTTTTAAAGTAAACTTAAGTAAACTTTAGTAAACTAAAGAAATCTTTAGTAAACTTTAGTAAACTAAAGAAATCTTTAGTAAACTTTAGTAAACTAAAGAAATCTTTAGTAAACTTTAGTAAACTAAAG
Source organism: Leptopilina drosophilae (assembly GCA_032873175.1). Lineage (NCBI taxonomy): Eukaryota > Metazoa > Arthropoda > Insecta > Hymenoptera > Figitidae > Leptopilina > Leptopilina drosophilae. Next base: position 45,944,150 of record CM065483.1, read on the forward strand.
AAATCTTTAGTAAACTTTAGTAAACTAAAGAAATCTTTAGTAAACTTTAGTAAACTAAAGAAATCTTTAGTAAACTTTAGTAAACTAAAGAAATATTTAGTAAACTAAAGAAATCTTTAGTAAACTAAAGAAATCTTTAGTAAACTTTAGTAAACTAAAAAAATATTTAGTAAACTTTAGTAAACTAAAAAAATATTTAGTAAACTTTAGTAAACTAAAGAAATCTTTAGTAAACTTTAGTAAACTAAAGAAATCTTTAGTAAACTTTAGTAAACTAAAGAAATCTTTAGTAAACTTTAGTAAACTAAAGAAATCTTTAGTAAACTTTAGTAAACTAAAGAAATATTTAGTAAACTTGAGTAAACTAAAGAAATCTTTAGTAAACTTAAGTAAAATCAACTAAATTAAACTGACTAAACTAAAGCAATTCTAAGTAAACTATACGAAACTAAAGTAAACTAAACTCAATCAATGTAAACTTAAGTAAAATATACGAAACTAAAGTAATCTTAACTTAACTTATGTAAACCGAATTAAACTAAAGTAAACTTAATAATAAAAAGTAAACTTTGCGAAACTAAACTTAACTAAAATTAGGTATACTGAACTAAAGTAAACTTAACTGAAGTAAACTTAAGTAAACTCTAGTAAACTTAAGTAAGATCAACTAAAGTAAACTAAAGTAAACTTTAGTAAAATCAACTAAACTAAATTAAACTAATGTAAACTCAAGTAAACTTATGTAAACTAATGTAAACTTAAGTAAACATAAGTAAACTTATGTTAAATCAATTTAGTTACTTTAGTAATTTTGCGGAACTGACTGCAAAGTGCCACTTCTACCGTTGTGTACTGACTCCCGTGGCCACGCCCACTGGCCGGCTCTTACTAGCGTGCTGCGTCTAATTGGACTCTTTGTTTATTTAATAACTCAAAAACAACTCAATATTTTCAAAAACGGCAAAGGACTTTTTATCTTAGATTTTCGCGAAGAATACAATACTCAAATATGTTCGCGCTTGACCAGGACACCCTGTATATTGGTTTATTAAAAGTGATTTTTAATCGTTTCATTTCAATTATTACCATATCCTCATCAAAAACAGTGCAACTATGAAAATTTGGTTTACCTATTAAAGATTTTGCACCGTAACGTCCATCCCATTTTGTTATTAATTGTACATCTTTATATTTACGAACTTTTTCCATGGTTTTTCCAAAAACTGAGTTGTTCATTAATTTATAAAATTTTTTTCAAAATCATTATTGGATTTTTTTCTTAATTCTGTATTTAAATCAATGTAGCTTTTTAACCATGCTTTTTGTTGAAATTGAAGAACTCTATGAATTTTCATAAGTTTCATACCTAATTTTAAATATAATTTTAAATTTCTGTAGTGTAAAACGTATTGTTTTTTTGGAAAAAGTGTTGTCATTAATTTTGGAATTTTACATTTTGATTGTGGTGCTACAAAATGCTGAGGACAGAGAGGTAAATCTTTATGTATATCATGCAATTCAACAGGATATTCTAAATCAACTTCAAGAATATATCCTATTGATGAGTCATCAGGAACATTCTCAAAGTTAATTTTTGAAATATCCTCAACCCATTTAAATTCTTTATAGGGTAAAAACTCGCTCATAGATGCACCGTACTGATTATTTATGTCAAAATACATAATGTATTTTTCTGGTAAATTTTCATCATATTTTTCTCCCATATATCTATTATTAGCTTTAGAGTATCTATTTGAACACTGTGACACACCACCCCTAATGCCAGACTCAATAAACAGTAACATTTCAGGATCTGTAATTAATTCTACACTGGAGCTTTACTTATTTTCACCAAGTCCATACAAATTGAAAGGCAGAGTCGCACTTATTTTCACTCTGAAACTTAGCATTCGAGGTGATTTGATTGGTTGATTCTTTAACATCAACCAATGGGAATGCGCGGAGAGCCTTTCAGCTGAAAATAAGTGAGACTGGAAATAGTGAAAATAAGTGCGACTACAAATAAGTGAGACTGAAAATAAGTGAAGCTCCAGTGTAGTTTTATTTCTGTAAATTTTAACATTGTATCAAAAGCAAGTCCTGGTGCTGTATAATAGTGTAAAGGATGTAATTTATAGGTGGAGATGCAAGTTTTTCTAAAATTTTCAAATACATCTGACAGAAGAAGAACGTCTGTTTTCAGATAAAGATCAGAGTATTCTCCTAAATTTTTTAAATTAAAAATGTTTTCCATACATTTTTTGCATGAAAATAATCTTCCTCTGATATTGTATCATTATTTAATTTTGAAAAAAAGCTTCTTTTGGAGGTAAATTCTCTTCATCTAAACGTGATAATGCATCGATATATTCATATGGAAATACACCTTTCCTTGTTAACAAATTGAATTCTTCATTATTTCGACAGTGTTTCTTTGTAATTTGTTTTTCATTATTAGTTAAATATGAAGCTAATTTCTCTAAACTACTTGACATAAATCGAAAGGAATCGATAAATCGATATTTAATTTTTGTATTTTCTACATCTTTTGTAAATGAAATATATTTTTCTTTATTAATAGGTAATAAACTGATTTTTCCTTAAAAACCAGTAGCAAGAGCTCGAATAAAAAATGTGCATCGTAACCTGATAAATTATGAAACACTACAGGAATAATATGAGAATATTTGAAATTTAAGTTGCAGCTTTGATGAGCAGCACCGCGATATTTACCTGTAAAATGGCAATGATCATGGTGTTTTATATCATCTTGTTCAAAAAGTTTTTCACAAATATGGCATGATTTTGCATTTTGAAAATCTAGTAATTGTTGTGCATTTAATTCTTCCATAGGAACAATATTTGAAAAATATTCATTGTTTACATTTCTTGCTATGTTCTGTAATTCATGAATGAACCATTGTATACAGTCATCACCGCGATACAGATTTGTATACGACTGTGACTCATCAAAGCTACATAGTAATGTGTAAGCGATACTGTGAGGGACATGCTTTTGAACTTTACATGTGTTTGCTTCTGTCTCTGCAATGGGCTCTAATAGGCATTCTATATCCGCATATAAAACAAAGGGTATATATACCCTTTGTTTCAAAAATTATTTTCTACACGGAGAAAAAAAATATGCTTAATTCACATGAAGCGTTGATGTACTTTTCGCTCGACACTATTTCATGTATAAATTGTTCGTGAAACAAGAGATTCTTTCATGAATACATGTATTCATTACATGAATTTATTTGTTGCAAGAATAGAAAAAGATATACAGGGTGATTTGAAATTTCTAATACATGGGTAATGAATGTAAAGCTGGTAAAATTCTAAGATAGCCTTTACTAAAATTTTAGTAAAAAATAAAAGTAATTACAAATGAATTGCAATTGAAATTGTAATTATTTTAGCCAATGAGAAAGAGGCTATGGCTTGTCAAAATTATTATTATGTTACGAATGAAAGAGTCAACTTCACGTTGGAAACGTAAGTCTCACTGATGACAAAAAACTGTCGGATAATTTGAATGGTACGAAAATAAAATTTTGAAGTACAGTCTAATAAAAAGTTTAAAAAGTAGTGAGAAAAACATTAAAAGTAATATTCCCAAAAGAAATATTGCAATAATGTTGAGTGTTAATTGAAAAAAATAAGCCAGAAATTCCAATGGACGTATTATTCTATCGCAAAAGGTAAGTAAAAACTTTATGAAAAACTTGAAAATTTAGGTTATCAAAATGTAAACAAAACCTTTTTACTTAAATTTAAATGATCCTTTATTTCTATTTCCTTACTTAGATTTAATTAATTATTAATTTAACTATTAATTTAATTTTAATTTATTTTATCTGATTTTATTAATTATTAACTAATTAATAATTAGTTTCATTATTTATTAATTAGAAAAAAAGTTTTTAACAATAAGTGAGAATTAAATAAATAAATAATTTTTTAAACATCCGTCAGCAGCTGCCATCTTGCGGCACTGTTTATTACAACAAACTATGTTTTTCTTTCCTGCTATAAACATTTATTTTGCTTTGACATTTGTAAACAAAAGAAATTAAATAATTTTAATGTCCTCTTAATTTCAGTATTTCAATCAATTAAAAAAAAGGATCCTGAAATTAATCCTAGGATTTATTTCAGGATCCTTTTTTTTTGGACCGTCAAAACGATTTTTGCATAAATAATTCTTCAATGAAATGACCATCATAGCGTTGAATAGTGTAGTGGAAACCACATCGGATTTCTAATTCATAATTCTGAGTTCAACTCCCGTGTTCGATGAATTTTTTTTTATTTATAATTACATTAATTATAACCCTTTTTCTTATGAATAATTAATTTTTTTACTGTATTTTTATTTTTAAAAATTCAATAAAATTGGGTTATTTTATTATTTTTTGTATTCATTATGTTTCGAAATAAATTTTTAATATTCTACTTGATAATAAACAGTTTTCTAATGATCCGTCAGCAGCTGCCATCTTGCGGCACTGTTTATTACAACAAACTATGTTTTTCTTTCCTGTTTATAAACATTTATTTTGCTTTGACATTTGTAAACAAAAGAAATTAAATAATTTTAATGTCCTCTTAATTTCAGTATTTCAATCAATTAAAAAAAAGGATCCTGAAATTTAATCCTAGGATTTATTTCAGGATCCTTTTTTTTGGACCGTCAAAACGATTTTTGCATAAATAATTCTTCAATGAAATGACCATCATAGCGTTGAATAGTGTAGTGGAAACCACATCGGATTTCTAATTCATAATTCTGAGTTCAACTCCCGTGTTCGATGAATTTTTTTTTATTTATAATTACATTAATTATAACCCTTTTCCTTATGAATAATTAATTTTTTTACTGTATTTTTATTTTTAAAAATTCAATAAAATTGGGTTATTTTATTATTTTTTGTATTCATTATGTTTCGAAATAAATTTTTAATATTCTACTTGATAATAAACAGTTTTCTAATGATCCGTCTGCTGTTCCCATCTAGCGGCGCTATTTCTCATCACAAATATTTTTTTTTTGCCTTTTATAAACTTTTATTTCTCTTTGACATTTGTAAACAAAAGAAATTAAATAATTTTAATGTCCTCTTAATTTCAGTATTTCAATCAATTAAAAAAAAAGGATCCTGAAATTTAATCCTAGGATTAATTTCAGGATCCTTTTTTTTGGACCGTCAAAACGATTTTTGCATAAATAATTCTTCAATGAAATGACCATCAAAGCGTTGAATAGTGTAGTGGAAACCACATCGGATTTCTAATTCATAATTCTGAGTTCAACTCCCGAGTTTGATAAATTTTTTTTTAAAATTTGCTTTGCTTAACTTTGAGAAGTAAAAAAATTGTTTATTTATTAATTATGAATAATTTATCCTTGACTTATTTAATTTTACACCTTGCGTCAAAAACTCGACTAAAGTTTCCGTTTTTTTATTCACTTGTACATAAAAGTAGGGGTAAATCTACTTTTACTCATGGTTCTGCCTTTCTTTTGCACAAGTAAATCACGCTTACCAACTTTAAATCTACTTGCTTATTTGTTTTCAAGCTATACGTTAGATTTCACAATATGTCATCAACTTAACCTCACTTTTTTGATCAAATATCCGAGAAATTAATGATGTTTTGCGATAGTTGTTTGAGAATCGCTCTTCTTGTAGGCCACTCCAAAGGTTTTTCATGAACATTAAAACTGAAATGAATTGTTTACCTTCAAATTGTCAATGGGAATGAACCTTTTAAGTCGCTTTAATTCGCTCGTTTCGAAAACTTAACACGAGTCTCGATTCCCCTAAGGTAAAAGTCCCAGTTAGGGAACGTTTTCACAATGTTGTCCCTATATTTTGGAACAGTATTACAAAAATGAAAATAAATGGTATTACGATTGGTGATAAGAATACTCTAGTCATTTTAATAAATTTTACACGATAAAAGAATTATTATCTTTGTATACTATTTAATTTAAAAAGATATTTATAATTGTATTTTAGCTTTTAAATTAAGGTAAGCCGGGTTTTCTGTCAAACTAGCGTTCCACATTACGTACACTTATTATTTGCATGTCCCAATTGATGAAACAGGAAGAAAATGTAAATCAAACATAACCTCAAATATTCTCAATATTTTCGCATTACTTTTCTACCCAAAAAATTGATTTTTTATTTATCTGTTTAAAGCAGGGATTTACACGAACAAGAAAAAACACGAAAAATTCATGTCGTGCCCGTGCCGTGCCTAGGCACGACACAAAGTTCGCTTGGTAATTCGTGCCGTGCCTAGACACGACACAAATAAATTTAATAATTCGTGTCGTGTCAAGGCACGTTCTAAAGACGCATGAAACACTGTAGAATCTTGCAAGCGTTATTTTTTTAGGCACGACACGAATTTTGAAACGAACTTTGTATCGTGGATTGGCACGACACGAATTAACAAGCGTATTTTCTGTTGTGCTTAGGCACGGCACGAATCACCAAATAATAGTTAATGTTATTTTTATTTCATTAAAATAAATATTTTAGGGCCTAAATACTGTTCACTAAATACCAACCTTAAAATCTATACCCAGGTGCGAAAAGTTGGTCGGGCCATGGTCGCGCCGACCTAGTGGATAGTTGTACCGACCTTGGCAGCCAAAGGTCGGCTGAACTACCGAATTGTAACATCGGCCGTCCAGTGGCTGACGTGGTCGGGCCGACCAGGGGTGCCAAAGTTCTACCGACTATGAGAAATAAGGTCGGCTTCACTTTGGCAACCATGGTCGTGCCGACCTTGGCAGCCAAATTTCGGCCGACCGTTTGCATAAAATTATTAATTTTACAATTAACAGATATTAGGCGATATCGTAAATTAATTATTTATTTTTTGCATACATTTTAACACTAAACGCAATTTTACACATAAATACAAATTAAAATTTCTAACGCTTTCCTGGATCGAACCCTCAACCTAACGCACCGAAGCCTAACACGCTAACTATTACGCTACGCATACATGAAAGCCTTGGAACAAAAATTATTTTATAAGCTGGAACTCAAACAAAACGAAATTTGTAATTCATAACGACCAATAAATAAGATGTTTATTAATTTTTGGTTAATCCATTCTAAATAAAATAATTAACACAAAAAATTTTAATTTTTACCATGGCAGTATAGAAATGTTTAAGACGAGGTCGGGCCGACTAAGACCAGAGTCGGCCCGATTAACTGAAATTGGGTTTTTTACTCTCTGGCAGCCATAGTCTTGCCGACCATCAGGCCGACTTAGGCCAGAGTCGGTCCGACCAACTGAATTTGTTATTTTTTAAATGCGTAGAACAATATTTTTCAATTTGTAGAACTTTAATTATTGTTTTGAAAATTAGTACTCAGTTTCCACCAGTTTTTTGAGCTATAGTGAATTATAATTCGAAGTAATATTGTGTTGCGTTCATGCAGCACCGAAAATTTCCTAAAAATGTATTAAAGGTTTACTTGCAAACTTCAAAGTATTTACTTGATAATTTTGTTAACGTTTAAATTGTCCCACTTCAATAAACGTTTATTTACAGTTTTTCACGGTTAAATTAAATTCCCGCATATTTCCCGTTTTTCCAGGTTAGTAGACACTTTGCTAAATGTGTTAGTAGAAACAATAAACCGTCGAAGACTATTTTCATAAAATAAGGCAATTTTTGTGGATATCTATAGGTAGCCACAATTTATTTATGGTAATAATCAAGTAAATTTAAATTTGATGAAAAAAGATGCACCTGGAAAAATTTAGACATTGTCGAGAAACCCCGGAAATTTTATTAAACAAACGTAATAGACACCTTATTTAACTTTTGTCTTTACATTGCTCGAAACACCCTAAAAGATAAGTCTAAATTTAAAATAACAAAAATTTTTACCACCGAAGTTTTTAGCCAGTAGCATAATGCTTATAATTATGTGACTAAATAACATAATATTTAATATCAGAAAATTTAAGAGTTATACATTAATAAATGTAAAATTTGGAAATTTTCTATTTTTAAAATTTTTGAAAATATTCTTATATTTACATTTTAGTTAAAGGATAGTTTTCTTTAATAAAATTATTCTCAATGTGGACTAAATAATATTTAATACTTAAATTTAAATAGTTTTAAAACACAATAAAAAATGGAAAATTTCGATTTTTGTATTTTCTGAAAAATAGGATAAACTTTCTTTGGATGAATACTTAATACACAGAAAATAATAAGTGTTGTTTTAACCCGAATTTGGCGTGAAAATAACACGCAACAAATTTTATCCTCGTAAGCGGCGCCACGTTCTATGTCGTTTAATATTGGTTAATTTCACACGCAACAAAAATCACACCAAGTTCTTTTTGTCATTTTTTTTTAAATTTTTGGTATTAAAAATTTTTTAATTAAAAATTAAAATTTATTTTTAAATTATATTGTTTAAATAATTTGTACTTATGTAAAAAATATTTAAAGATAGTGTCATATTATTGTAGCGAAAAATAAAAATTTTACTTTTTTTTAAAAAAAGACATCAATTTTGTCCAACTCAATATTTTTTAATAAAATATAGCTAAGATTTTAAGTTGAGCTAATACCTAAAAGACTTAAATTTCGCTTTAATCGGTCGATCAGTTTTTCCGTTATGTGCGCACAAAAATATGGTGGAGACAGACAGACAAGTAGAATTTTTTTTAATGTTATTTTTAATTTATTTTTAATGTACAGACAAAACTTGAATTTTATTTATATTGATTACACCTTATAGACCTGTGCGGTCTACAAGATTTTTTTTAGATATCCAAGTGATTCCTCATGTAATTTTGTGCGCTGAACACTATTCCAAATTCCAAAATTAAGTAGCACGTCAGGATTTTGATAAAAGTGGGGGTAAAAATACCAAAAACGTGTTTTCGAGGTTTTACAGTATTTTTTCTCCTAAAATTGTAGTTACTTTTGTTAAATAAAATTCATTAATTTATAATTAATAAAGACTACTAAACGTGAATGACCATTGAAATTAAATTATGCTGAACATTTTCCAAAAGAAATAACTTACTTTAGTTAAATACCATTCATTGAATTACAATTTTTTTCAATTTCTAAACAATCGATAAAATTTTCCTTACTTTTTTGTGTTTCTTATGAATGTTCTTTCTCTTTAAGATACTTTGATACATGTTTCTCTAAAATAATCAGCTCAGGATTCTTAGTCATATATCCTTGAATAGTAGTCAAAATTGGTCCATTTCTTTCTTAGCCTGGAACATTAAGGACGTACTGTACTGATCCAGATTGGGAGAGAAATGGATAAATCAAAATAACTATTTTCGGTTTGATTCAATAAAAATTAGAATTTTTAATTTTTTAAAGTAAAACAATTGCAATTTTGCATTATGGCTAAAATAAGGTAAAATATTGGAGCAAAGAATTAGAATTTTTTTAGGGTAAAAAAATTGGAATTTTAAATTTTAACCAAAACATGTGGAAAATATGGGAGTAAAGAATTAGAATTTTAATTTTTTAAGAGTAAAAAAAATTTGCCATTTTCAACTATGCAGCGATAACATGGGGAAAATATTAGAGTAAACAATTAGAATTTTTATTTTTTTGGGTAAATAAATGGAATTTTGAATTATGGCTAACATATGCGGAAAATATGGGAGCAAAAAATTAGAATTGTTATTTTTTAGGGTAAAAAATTGCAATTTTAAACATTAGCCAAGACATGGGGAAAATATGGGAGCAAAAAATTGAAATTTTAATTTTTTAAGAGTAAAAAAAAAATTTGCTATTTTCAATAACAGCGATAACATGGGGAAAATATTAGAGCAAAAAATTAGAATTTTTTTTGAGTAAAAAAAGTTGCAATTTTGAATTGTGAATAAAATATGTGCAAAATATTGGAGCAAAAAATTAGAATTTTTATTTTTTAGGGTAAAAAAATTGCAATTTTAAACATTAGCCAAAACAAATGAAAAATATGGGAGCAAAAAAATTAGAATTTTTATATTTTTAGGGACAAAAGTTGCATTTTTGAACTTTAGCGAAAACATGTGAAAAACATGGTAGAAAAAATTGTTTTCCCCCGTATTTTTCCCAGTTTTTGACCATAATTCGTAATTGTCAATTTTTTTTTTAAAAAATAAAATTCAAATTTTTTCCTTTCATATTTTCTCCATGTTTTCGCTAAAGTTCAAATTGCAATTTTTTTTTAAAGAAATAAAATTCAAATTTTTTGCTCTCATATTTCCACCATATTTTCGCTAAAGTTTATAATTATACATTTTTTTTACACTTGTTACGTCCGTAACTTCTTCCCATATACTTAATTTAACTATAATATTTACATGTTTAATTCCTTCTAATTTTGCCTATATATTATATTGTTGTATTTGAAATACTCTTTCGTATTATTGCACTATATTCAGTATACCTTATAAATATGGTTATTATTATATATTTTATATGTATCTAAACAAAGTTATCAATTATAACATACTAAAGAAAGAAGAGTAATATTTTAAACAATGTAAAAAGAATAACGATCGCGCATCAAGCCACACGACCTACCACAAGTTTCACTACACGAAAGAAGAAAAGTAATGTGTAATCACGTAATCAAAATAATAATTGTGCATCATCTCAACGATCTTCAACAACCTTCGACACGTGGAAGAAAAGCAAAATGTGTATAACATACATGTTCTATAAATTAAGTCGAAACAGCAGTAACAAAAACCAACAAACTGGAATGAAGACCTTGTCGCACCAGGAGAAACCAAGGACATTCAAACATTTATCGGTGGTACAAGCAACAAGCGACAACGACGACGCATGAAAAAGCATGACTAATGAAGGAAGTTCTAACTGGAAAAACAGCCAATTTTTGATATAAAAAGGGGTACCTTTTCTGATTAGAACAGAGAGTAATTTGTTGGAAATCAAACAGTATACATCAGATCGTCTACAAGTGAACACAAAGTATATCTTTAAAAGTGAACAGTATATTCCCAAATATTATTTTTAAATATACATTTTTAAAAGTGAACTATTCCCCAAGTATTGAATTTGAATTGAATCGACCTCTTATAATTCATCAATTTTCAAAGTATAAATTTTAACTATTTCCAAAAAATATAAATTTGGAAATAAACTCAACTATCAACGAAAGTCCAATATTGAAACAACACATTCCAAATTTCGAACCATTGAAATTTGCTCAGGAGGCGACAACCGTCTGGAAGAAAGCAGATATTTTTACAATACAATACACTATCTCATTAGTGTAAATAAGAGGACTAATACCAAACCAATAAGGACAACAATCCTGAGGCCCCTTCACGTCTACTCCTCAACACCATTGAGATTGGACTACCAGATTATCATCACACCACCAGTAATCGTTATTCTTTAAGTAAGATCTATAATTTTAATTATACTCATTGTATTTTTGTCAACTCTTTTCTTTCTTGTTGGTTTTTAAATAAATTATTCTCTCAAAACATTTAGTAGGCTCATTGACTTATCCTCATCCCAAATTAGATTCATTTATGAAACTAATTTAAAACGAGGAACGTTAGGTATATTTTAAAAAGGTTTCTTGTTTTGACGTAACAGAAGCCCTTTTAAAATTTTGGTGCATCGGCCCGGGAAAATTACAAAGTCGATCAGCCATAATTTTGTCAAATTTTTAATAAAATTTTATTGAACGTCAATTTTATATTATTGAAATAATAAAATTAAAATATATTAATCAATGAGTATACCAATTGTTTAAAAAAAGGGGAAATTTTTTTTTTTAATAACGAATATTATCAACATGTAATAATAAAAAATAATAATCAGTAACATTTAACAAATAAAAAAATATTTTTACTGAATATAGTACATTTTATAATAAATGATAACATTATACAAGATTTAAGTCGCAAGGTGCATTCGTAAATATACATTTAAATTGGTATTGATGAATAGTGGTTCTAGTCCACTTAATTTATAAATATTTTTATGTGCATGGTGCATTTATTAATTCAATTCTGTATTAATAAATAGAGGTTCGTGTCCTCTCATCTAATAATTTTTAAAGTTGCAAGGTGCATTCATCAAATTAAATCCTTTGTTATATTACTGAATAGAGGTTCGAGTCCTCTAGACTTAAGGAATTTTTTGTCTTGTATATGAATCATTTTTTTTTGTGTACTAAAACAAAATTGTTTTTTTTCGTAATTTGTTATTATTACATGTTTAAAAGTATTTTATTGTACTGAAGCAAGATAAAAATATTTACTATAAAAGAAAAGTGTATTTTACATTAAAGAGACAAGATTGACAAATTTACAGTTAACACGTACATAAATTCTGATACTATGTTATTTTTTAATGTCTTCTTCGAATGAAAATACTACTGATTCCTCACATTTAACTCGCTCTAAAATAAAAAATAATCCACAATTGTCATTGCATTCGGGAATTCCTTATTATAAAGAAAATCCACACACAAGTACACCCAGATATTCTAAAGAAAATCCTGATTCCGAAGAAATACATAGAGAATTTGACTCAGGTTTTGTCAATTCCAATCTTTTTGACACTGACGATAATTCTTCTGAAACTGACGATAACAACAGCAAAGATTCTATATTAGAAAATACTCTAGTAGGTCAAAATTTACCAAATCAATCTGAAGTAAATTCAGAGTTAAATAACTCTTTAATTGACGACGTTGAAACAAACGATCACTCTGAAAATAATTCTTTTGATAACTCTAGAAATAATATTATTTTTGAAGAAAGTATGGCGCTTCCAAACAATCAGCAAGTGTCTTTACGCGATGCATTGGAAACTATACCAATGTTTGACGGAAAAAATATCCCATTATCAATATTTATTGAAAGTTGTTTAGAAGCAAAATCCATGCTTCCTGAGAATGCACAAGTACAAACAAATTTAGTAAAATTAATTAGGAGTCGAATATCCGGTGAAGCAAGAAGAATTATAATAGGAAATAATTTTAATACAGTAGAGCAGTTAACAGAAAGGTTAAAACAAATTTACGCACCAGCAAAATCTGTTTATCAATTACAAGGAGAACTAGGAGCAATATATATGTGGGAGCACGAAAATGTAATTTCTTATGGTTCAAGAATCGCAGAAGCAGCAGAAAGAATATTAGACGCGCATAGGATTAGTAATGAAAACAGAGTAGATGAAGCATTTAAAACAAGTTTAGATCAGACAACTGTCGATTGTTTTTCTCGAGGACTTAGACCAGAAATTGAAATACGAATTGGAACAGCAGATACATTCCAAGAGATAGTTAATAAAGCAGTGGAAATAGAAAGAAAATTGTTATCACACCGAGAATTAAGAAAAAGTGAGCATACTGAGTATAATTCCCATCCTAAAAATAATAAAGAATTTGCTAAAACAACAAAAATTAATATTGCTCAAGATAATGTAATAACTTGTTTAGTTTGTGGAAAAAGGGGTCATTTTGCGGTAAATTGTTTTCAACTTAATAAATTGATAGGAGCAAGACGAGAAAACTTTTCTTATTCAAGGCCACAACAAAATTTTTCAAATCAAAACCGTTTTAACAATCAAAATCTAATGTTAAATAAATTTCAAAGTCAAAACGTTTACAAAAATCCTCAACAAAATCAGTTTCAAAATCAATTTAGAAGCACATTACAAAATCAGTTTAGAAACACACCACAAAATCAATTTCGAAATTCTTACCAAAATCAAAGGCAAAATCAACAACAAAATTTTTTCCAACGAAATTTTTCTTAAGAACCACGAACAAACACTGCAACAAACTTTCCAAATAGAAATCAAAATATATCGTGTAATTATTGCAAAAAACTAGGACACATTTCCACCAATTGTAGGAAAAAGATGTGGGATGATAACAATAAACAACCAACAAATTCACAAACACAAAATCAGGGAAACTCCAAAATTCCTCTTCAGTAGGAAGCTCTGAAGAAGAATTAAGAAGAAATTACTATGCATCCAGAAACATTAATTTAGCAAAAACTAATGCAATTCCATACATTCGAATCGATGCTAAAGAGTTAAAAGTTCCAATAACAATGATGATTGACACAGTAGCAGGACCAAATTTATTAAAAATTCGCGCATTAAATCCTGATGTAAAAATTGATGAAAATAAATGTCTTAAATTAACAGGAATTAACGATCATGCAGTTTATACTTTAGGACAAGTAGACATTAATGTTTTCGGAATTCCAACAATTTTTAATTTATTACCCAATGAAGTTCCCATTGAACATGACGGTATTTTAGGAACAGAATTTTTTGTCAAGAATAAAGTAAAAATTAATTATGAAGAAGGACATCTAGAAATCAATAAACAAAAATTTAATTTTGATTCAAAAAATTATTTTACAATACCACCAAGGTCCGTATGTAACATCCATGTAAAGATTTTAAATAAGAATAAAAAAGAAGGTTTTATTCCAAGATTAGAAGTAAAAGATGGTGTTTACTTAGGTGATGCAGTAGTTTCAAACATAGAAGGCTTAGCCTATTTAAAGGCAATCAACACACTGAATGAATCAATTGACATTCCAATTTTCGAAATAAATTTAGAAGATTTTGATGAAATAAAACAAGAAAATCCTGTAAACAAATCTGATATTAATAATGATGACTCATCAATTAAGCAAATTATTGATGTATTTTCAAAAAATATTAAATCAGAAAATGTTTTCAACATTACAGGCAACGCTAGAGTTGAAGAAATTAAAAGATTACTTCGTCTTGAACACTTAAACAAAGAAGAATTAGAACACATCATGAACTTAGTAAACAACTATTCAGACAGATTTCATATACCTGGAGAATATTTAGAAGGAACAGACCTAATAAAACACAGAATAATAACGACAGATGATACACCAATTATAACCAAACAATACAGATTTCCGCCTGTTCACAAAGAAGAAATGACACGTCAAGTAAACGAATTATTAAAACAAAAAATTATTAAACATTCCGACTCATCGTACAATACACCAATATGGATTGTACCAAAGAAAGATGACTCACAAGGGAATAAAAAATGGAGATTAGTTTTAGATTTCAGAAAACTCAATGAACGCACGGTAGGTCAATTTTACCCACTACCTAATATTACGGACCTACTTGACCAACTCGGAAATGCTCAATATTTTTCAGTCTTTGACTTGGCATCAGGTTTTCACCAAATCAAAATGGATCCTAGAGATTCTTATAAGACAGCATTTTCAACGCCATTTGGACACTATGAATTCGACAGAATGCCTTTTGGATTAAAAAATTCGCCAAGTACATTCCAAAAACTTATTGATCAGGTATTATTGGGTTTACAAGGATCAGAACTATTTGTTTATTTAGATGATATTGTGATTTATGCAGACACCTTGGAGGAACACGAAGAAAAATTCTCAAAACTTATGGAACGATTACGTTTTGCTAATTTAAAATTGCAACCAGATAAATGTGAATTTTTGAGGTTAGAAGTAGGATACTTAGGTCATATAATTGATAAAAATGGTGTACGACCCGACCCGAAGAAAGTAGAAGCTGTAAAAAAATTCCCAATACCAAAAAACGTTAAAAATATAAAGCAATTCTTAGGACTAGCAGGTTATTATCGAAAATTTATAGACGGATTTTCAAAAATCGCAAATCCTTTAAATCAACTTTTAAGAAAGGATATACCTTTCCTTTGGACCGATAAACAACAAGCTGCTTTTGATACGTTAAAAAATAAACTCTGTGAGGAACCACTTTTAAGAAGACCAGACTTTTCTCAACCATTTATACTAACAACGGACGCTTCAGGTTTTGCAATAGGAGGAATTTTATCACAAGGAATAATTGGTAAAGATCAACCAGTCGCTTATACTTCACGAACTTTAAATGAATGTGAAAGAAAATATGATACTTATGAAAAAGAAGCCTTGGCAATTATATATAGTGTGCAACATTTTAGACCATACCTGTATGGAAGAAAATTTACTTTAGTCACGGATCACAAACCACTAGTTTGGTTCCAAAATTCTAAGGACCCTTGTTCAAGAGTAACAAGATGGAAACTTAAATTAGCAGTATATGATTTTAATGTGGTCTACAAAGCTGGAAAAACAAATGTTAATGCTGATGCCTTATCCAGAAATCCAATTGAAGATATAATTGAAGAAAAAGTACAAGGAATAAAAGAAGAAAAAATTCAAGAAACCAAAAACATTGATGAAAATATAATGAAAAGTGTGCACGAAAAAATGAAAGAATATACCCAACATGTAGCAAATGAAAATGAATCAAACTCGGAGATAATAAGAAGTCTCCACGATATTGAAAAAATGTTTATGGACAATGAATCCAATGGTAATTCGGAGATACTAAGAATTCTTCGATCTATTACAAAAATATTTGAGGACAATGAATCCTGTTGGAATTTGGAGATAAGAAAATGTCTCCAATCAATTGAAAGAATATTAAAGGACAATGAATCCTATTTAAATTTGGAGATAAGAAAAAGTCTCCCATATATTGAAAAAATAATTAATGACAATAAATGCTACATGAATATGGAGATAAAGAAAATTCTCCTATCTATTAAAAAGATATTTAATAAAAGAAATTATTGTACAAGTATGGAAACTTGTAACGTTATTACGAGAAATCAAAGAAGAATACAAGATAATGGAAATCAAGAAAAGAATATATGTGAAAAAGAAAATGAAAAAATACAAGAAATTGAAGATAATGAAATAAAAACACACAAGAAGAAAAAAAGAGGTAGACCGAAGAAACAAAGCACACGTTTGAATACCTCCTTTTCAAAAAAGGGAAGGGGAAGACCGAAAAAGGTATGTAATACAAATAATAAAAGTAAAGAAAAATTTTATAATGAAGTTATTGCTGACGAAATTGAGTCAGATCCTGAGTATATTAAAGAAAAATCAATATTGAAAAAACACGAAGACATTGACCAAGGTTACGAAAATTCGAATTCTGAAGAATCATCCGATGAAGATGATAACTTAGTGGAAAATAAAAATAATGAACAAGGAAAAAATATTATCGACTGTAGAGACCAATTACCAATGCGAAGAGATAATCTAACATATTTTCTTTCAGTTGAGGGAGATCCTCGAGATAATGGCTCCAGATCATTAGCCAAACGTGAAAAATTGCCAAATTTTGGTAAACTTCAATTAGGTATAGCAGGAAAAATAAAGAGAGGCATATATTACCATATCGCTCTCCCTATAGAAAGTGAAATGAAAGAAAATTTATCTGATACAATAAAAAGACTTAAATCTACAATTATTTCAATGAAAAACTTATGCGAAGAATTAAAATTAAAAAGTATAAGTATTGCAAAAACAGCCCAAATAAACAATGTAACTTGGGACGAAATCCTTTCCATGATAAAATTAATTTTTGAAAATTCATTTGTAAAAGTTGTTGTATGTAATGGATATACAAAATATCCTACTAAAGAAGAATATATGCAGTTAATCGAAGAAGCCCATTCAAGCTCTGTTGGAGGACATAAAGGTGTAACTAAAACTTATGGTCGAATACGTCAAAATTATTACTGGGAAAATATGAAAAATAATATTCAGAAATATATTCAAAATTGTCTTCAATGTCAATTAAAAAAATTAGTTAGAGTAAAAACAAAAGATCCAATGATTATTACAGACACACCAGGTACAGCATTTGAAAAAATTGCAATGGACATTGTTGGTCCATTACCAAAAACTAAAAATGGAAGTGAATATATCTTAACAATACAAGACAATTTAACAAAATATTCATTAGCAATTGCACTTCCAAATCATCAAGCTAGTACAATAGCTGATGCATTTATTAAAAAATTTATTTGTATTTTTGGATCACCTAAAGGAGTGTTAACAGATCAAGGAACAGACTTTTTAAGCAATTTAATGAGAAGATTAGCAAAAAGATTTAGAATACGACAATTTAAAACAACTGCTTTTCATCCCCAGTCAAACGGATCAATCGAAAGATCTCACCATGTTTTAGGAGAATATTTAAAACAATTTATTAATAAAAATGAAGAATGGGATGATTGGTTAGAACTAGCCATGTTTTCTTATAATACAAGCATTCATGAAGGTACGAAATGTACTCCGTATGAATTAATTTTTGGAAAATTAGCACGCTTACCATCAAGCGATCCGCCACTTGAACACGAAAAATTAGAGACATATGATCAATACTTAACAGATTTAATAACAAGACTTCATGAAATGAGAAACATAGCTAGAGAAAATTTAATTTTAGCAAAAGAAAAATCGAAAATGTATTACGACAGAAATTGCAATCCACAAAATCTTAAACTCGGAGACGAAGTATTTTTACTACACGGGGGAAAAATTCATAAATTTGCTAATCAATATACAGGTCCACACAAAATACTAGAAATTTTAAATAAAGGTAACGTTAAAATACAAGTTAAAAATAAACAAAAAATTGTTCATGTAAATAGACTAAAACTTTCGCGTATTAAACAAAAGGAATAAATAGAAATTTTATACTAAAATAGTATAAATCTATTTCCAGATAATGGAAAATGGAAAATGGAAAATTCTTCACGTTTTCTTATTACTTGTCGTAATAAACGTAAACCACGCATTCATAGGATTTGACTGTGGCTCTACAGAACCCAACATAACAACTCTATCACTGAAACAGGTAGGAGATTGCGACATTCAAAAGAAACCAGTAAAAACTGAACAAAGTTACGTACAATTAATACAACTAAGCGGTACTACAAAAACTAAAGTAATACAATGTAAAATCAAGATAACTCGTCATGTTGAACGTTGTGGTATGTTCTCGCATACGTCAGCTGTCAGTAATGGACAAGGAATATATATACACGAAGTATCTTATGATGTATGCAACACAATACATATAACAGGAATTTTTACACCTTCTAGTAATACAAAATTTGCGGACTTAAAAATAAATTCTACTAATTACCGTAGTATAACCTTAGCAAGATCGATTGATCAAGATGGAGACTGTGATGGTGAATCTTACAGCGACGTTTACGGTTCATGGAAAGATGTGATAGTACAAGCATCATACGAAATAACTCTACAAGAATATTTCGCAACAGTTAATTTAGAAACGGACAAAATTCATTTACAGTCAGGAACAGTTTGTAGTTTATCAGAATCAAAATGTATAGACAGAGAAAATGGCAATACATTCTGGAATGCTATACCAGAAGACGTATGTAACCTAAAAAAATATGAGACAATTTTTGAAGGGGTTGCAAACAAAACATACGTAGCAGATATCAAGGAAGAAAATAAGGAAATAATATATTCTTTAGTAAGTCAGGAAATAACATTTGCGTTAGCAGAAAAAACAAGAGAAATGATTTGTGGTTATATATATGTAAGAACTGAACATCCAAAATTAATTATACTAGAAACAAGACCAGGTGGATCACCCTTAAAAAATAAAAAACCATTAGTGCAAAATATGGATATGTTCTCTTATGTCAATACCAAATTTATTTACATCGAACGCCATCTACGAAAGGAAATGCATGAGTTATATTACGATGTATTAACAAAAAGATGTTTACTGGAACAAGAAGTCCTTAGAAATTCTTTAGTCTTGGCCACTCAAGCACCCGACTTATTTGCGTATCACTTAATGAAAAAAGAAGGTTATATGTCAGTCTTAGCAGGCGAAGTTATTCATATGATAAAATGTATACCAGTAGAAATCAATTTAAGGGAAACCAAAGAATGTTACCTACAACTTCCGGTTACAAAAGATAATAAAACATATTTTTTAACACCTATAACTCATATCTTAACGAAAGTAGGGACACCAGTGGAATGTAACACATTCTTACCATCAATGTTTATGATAGGAAATTCTTGGTTCCAAATGTTGCCTAAATTAGTGACAGTAGTACAGCCTGCCATATTGAAACCGGACAAAAGAGAAACCTGGAAATATAATGTTCCCCCTTACCTAGCCACTAGTGGATTATATTCACAAAAAGATTTAGAAAAATTAAGAAATCATATTATGTTACCGGCAGAGAAGCCAATAATTTTAAATACTTTCGCAAGAGGGATAATGGGGCAAACTATTCATGACACAGGCCTTAAATTTTCAAATGTATTAGATGAAGAGACAATAAATGAAATAGCAGAATCAGCATGGGGAAAAATTTGGGTAATATTTACCAGTTTTGGGACTGTAAGTGCAGGATTTATAGGCATAATAATAGCAATGAAAACAATTAAGTTTATCGCTGACACCTTTATACATGGCTATGCATTATATAGCGTTTTTGGATGGTCTTTTCACCTTTTAGGCTCAATATGGGATTCAGTTACTAATGTATTATTACATTTAGGAACGGCTCCTAAGGATACACAAACAACCACAAAACTGACACCATTAAACATCGAAGAAGAAAAAGAAGCATCAGCCCCTACAGAAGAAATTGAACTATTGCAGAAAACAGAAGGTAGTAAAAACAACGTAGAGACAATTCATTTATACCCACAATTACATCCTATCCACCACAATTCAACAACCTTCCGATTATAAGATGGCAAATTCGTTTCTAAATATGCTAAACATGTTGTTAAAAGAAAGCACGGAAGATTACCTCCTAATTAATTCAAATTATCAAGCACCAGCGGATGCTATTCATCAACCTCAATATGTTACAGAAATAAAATACAAAAATTATATTATTTGTAGTACAAGCGATAATATGGAATTATCAAAGGAAAATGCAGCGTATCGTTTAGTTGAAAAATTAACTAATGGAGAAAACTCATTTTTGAAAAGTGCAACAATGAGTTTTAAAATAAAATTGATTCAAAAATTAAATGATTACTGTTATAAAAAAGAAATGGGTATTCCTAAATTTGCAATTTTTAAAACAAATATATCAGAAACCAGAATAAACTGGATAGTAATTTGCACTGCAGGAAAAATAAAAAAAACCGCTATATCAAGTGACGCCATGACTGCAAAAGCAATATCAGCACTAATAACGTTAGCAACTTTACATAATATAGACAATTTTAACAATTCTCTTGAAAAAGTAATAACTAAATCTTTTGAAAATATGACAGTCGCGAATGAAAAAAAAAATTCCTTTGAAAACACAACTTTTCCTTCCACTTCCAAATCCTGTGATAATGAAGAAAAGAAAAGTTTTAAAAAATGTCATTTTTGCGGACATCGCAAAAAGAACATTTATCATAAAATATAAAAATAATTATACTTGATTCTGTTTCAGAAAATGGAGAATAAAAATAAAATGATCTTAATATTTTTTGCCATTTTAATAGTAATAAACAAAGGAACATTTCAAATTATACCACAAGATGTCCAATTTACGCAATCACCAGGATTATATTATGAACCTCTAAAAACTATTGAGTTTCCTATTGGTGAAGTAAAATTTATTTATCACATTAATCATAAATTATTATTCAGTAAATTAACAGACTTTAAAAAAATCCATAATGACTCAAAAAAAAGTTGTATATTGTTCTGCATTAGTGTAAGAAATCAACTAGAAATTAAAATAAAAGAATTTGAAGAAATAATTTATGACACAAAGAAGCTTATAACTAAAACAACAGAACCCGCACAAAAAACTGGAATTTTTAACTTTATAGAAAAGAAGGAAACAAATAATAATATTACAATGAAATCTTCAGATAAAAATACATTTACTCAACAAATTTTTATTTTAGATACCCCTAATTCAAATGACATATATGAACAATTATATTTAATCGAAAAATACATTAAAACACTACAAAATATACAAGAAATACTCGTAACATCAATATATAATAAATGGCATCAATCCATTCCAATAAATACAGATTTTCTAAATTATACTATAAATTCTAAAAATCATTTAAAATTTTTAAAAGTTGAACTTTTAAATTCTAACAAAAATTTATTTATTGTTTACTCATTTCCAAAACAAATGTCAGAAAGCTTTACATTATTTAAAATATATTCCTATCCAATGTTTCATAATAATTCTTTTATTTCTATAAAAACAGATTCTCAAATAATAGGCATTTCTAATAATAATAAAAAGTATTTCTTAACCTCAAATCTTGGAGGAAAATTCACACCATTTATTAATCATGTTGAATTAAACCCGACCTGTGAATCCAACATACTAATTAATTCAAAATATTACAATTGCAAATTTATTAAGTCAAGCAAATTCCCAATGTTAACTCCATTACTAAAACATAACTCTTGGATTTATGTTACTCAAAAATTGAAACAAATTGACATACAATGTTTTAAAAAGTCGTTTACAAAATTATTGAAAAATATTGGAATCATAAAATTACCATCAGACTGTTCAATGAGAATAAATAATGAAATTGTACCCATAGAAATAGATGAAATATCTAACTTACCTTTAAAATCGCCAATTGTAATTGAAGATAAAATATTAATTCAAAGCAATAACACAGAAATTCTTAATGTGTTTAATTTAGATACCTCCATTTCTCAAAACTCTACTAAAATCATTAATGCAGAAGAATATGAAACTCAAAAATATTTATATTTAATTTTTATAGTAATGATAATAATAAATTTAATTATTATTATAATATTGTACTTAAAAACAAAGAAAAATTTTCAAAAATTTAAAAGAAATAATTTACTAAATGTTTATGTAAAAAATGAAGTTTGTACAGAAGTAATGGAAGAAGATGTAAGGGAAACAGGAGTATAAAACAATAAAATAGGTACTATTTAAAAATTATTATTATTTTTTTTTTATTATAAAACAACAATTATATACAAAATTATTGGAAGAAATCTCAGTCAAGGTCCGAAATACTAGAAAAAAAAGAAAGATTTTTTTTTTAGTAATTAAATATATATAATGAAATATTAAAAATTAACAAAGCTTACTTACACGATTTACTTTGCTGCCCACTATTATCCATTTTACGCCACCAGCAAAGATTGGAGATCCTAAAGGATCTCTCGACTCCAACACATGTCTTTTAAGACAAGAGATTCCCTCACTTAAAGTGCAGAAAAGGTTAATCCTCCACTCAAAAGGAATATCCAAACGCAAATTATAAATTCGAACACCTAATCGTTTCTCTCTGTATACCAGTGGTTTAAGTTCCTTGCTAAACCATTGATCATATCCACAAACCTGTAAAAAGTAATTAGAATGAAAGAAACAGAAAACAACAGAAACACAAAAAAAAAACAAAAACAAAAAAAAGAATATACACTTACTCGAACCAGTGAATTATTCTCAAATTTTAATTTCCGATGATATAGGAAAAAGACTTCTCCAGAATAAAAATATTTATCGAATACCAATTTATGATCCCTAAGAATAGTCTTCGTTTTTGAAGCAAATTCCATTGGTAAATTTATAATATGGTTTTTATAATTAACCGTAGGGACGTCCAAAATCACTCTCTTATTACCATCCCACGATATGCATTCCTCATGAACCTAAGAACAAGAAGATAATTCTTAATAAGTTTACATATAAGTAACAATTTAAGCAAAAAAAATATTATAAGAAGTAAAGATTATTAATACAAAAGTTAAAACTTACGATTTTAATGTTGAAAGACTCAAAAATAAAATATTTTCCATCTAGGAAGAATACGCCATTAGGTCCACAAGAAGTAAATTGTCGATTAATAGCAAATCGTATTAAATCCGCACAAGGTAAATTAGACCACCAATCCTTCCCTTTGTATTTAAGATTGTCATACATAACATAAAAGATAGGGAAAGTTCCCTCCCTTGGTCTCCAAATGTCATATTCTTTCAATGGTGCAGTCAATTTTTCAAAAACTGATAAAGATTCAAAAGAGATCATTGTATTAAATAAATTGAAACTCTTGTTTCCAAATTTTAAAGAAGCTCTTTTGGCATTAAGTTCTTTTTCCAATTTTACTCCGTAAATTGTCGAAGGTAACGCATCGATACACTCTCCTAATTCTATTCCACAACTCGTTGAAGGTACCGCATTTGTCAAATTATCTTCTTGTCAAGAACGTTTTTTTTCCGGCACATCAGCATTTTCACCTAATTTTCTTTTTTTACTTGTAGGAGTTATCACAGTTCTCAGAGTACACTCCTCATCCAATTCCATATCACTAAAACTACACTCTTTGTCAATATCCTCACCAATGATTTTATTTATATCAAAATTCTCAAGAAAATTTAAATCCTTAAGTTCTTCATTTAAAAATTGTTCTAGGTCAAGAGCACGACTAGTAAAAGACATTATCACGAATCACGTATACGATATAATAAGAAAAGATCAATTATAGGAAACATACAATATGAAACTGAATCTCAAACATAGGGAAACAACCATGTCCTACTCACCATCCCTACTTTTTTGTTTTTGTCTTCAAACTTAAGAAACCAATTGAAAATCCCGATAGATTTTTTATTAAAATATAAAATGTATGTATAAAATTGCATTGTATAAAACATATAAAAATTGTAAGTTTTAAAGTATATAAAAAGATTGTTAAAAATGTAGTAGTTATATATACTTCTTATGTATTATAAATTTATAACATTGATACAAAGAGCATACATTAATAACAAAAATATTGTAAATCAGATCGAAAGTTTGAATGGAAATTTCTTTGAATATTGTTCTATAAAAGTGAAGAATGGATAGAATGCATGCATAAACGGTCATAACATTTCCTCTGCAATATAATTATAAAAAGTTTGAGCATGTTTTGTTTCACTCCCATGCTCAATCTGAGGGGGGAGGTGTTACGTCCGTAACTTCTTCCCATATACTTAATTTAACTATAATATTTACATGTTTAATTCCTTCTAATTTTGCCTATATATTATATTGTTGTATTTGAAATACTCTTTCGTATTATTGCACTATATTCAGTATACCTTATAAATATGGTTATTATTATATATTTTATATGTATCTAAACAAAGTTATCAATTATAACATACTAAAGAAAGAAGAGTAATATTTTAAACAATGTAAAAAGAATAACGATCGCGCATCAAGCCACACGACCTACCACAAGTTTCACTACACGAAAGAAGAAAAGTAATGTGTAATCACGTAATCAAAATAATAATTGTGCATCATCTCAACGATCTTCAACAACCTTCGACACGTGGAAGAAAAGCAAAATGTGTATAACATACATGTTCTATAAATTAAGTCGAAACAGCAGTAACAAAAACCAACAAACTGGAATGAAGACCTTGTCGCACCAGGAGGAACCAAGGACATTCAAACATTTATCGGTGGTACAAGCAACAAGCGACAACGACGACGCATGAAAAAGCATGACTAATGAAGGAAGTTCTAACTGGAAAAACAGCCAATTTTTGATATAAAAAGGGGTACCTTTTCTGATTAGAACAGAGAGTAATTTGTTGGAAATCAAACAGTATACATCAGATCGTCTACAAGTGAACACAAAGTATATCTTTAAAAGTGAACAGTATATTCCCAAATATTATTTTTAAATATACATTTTTAAAAGTGAACTATTCCCCAAGTATTGAATTTGAATTGAATCGACCTCTTATAATTCATCAATTTTCAAAGTATAAATTTTAACTATTTCCAAAAAATATAAATTTGGAAATAAACTCAACTATCAACGAAAGTCCAATATTGAAACAACACATTCCAAATTTCGAACCATTGAAATTTGCTCAGGAGGCGACAACCGTCTGGAAGAAAGCAGATATTTTTACAATACAATACACTATCTCATTAGTGTAAATAAGAGGACTAATACCAAACCAATAAGGACAACAATCCTGAGGCCCCTTCACGTCTACTCCTCAACACCATTGAGATTGGACTACCAGATTATCATCACACCACCAGTAATCGTTATTCTTTAAGTAAGATCTATAATTTTAATTATACTCATTGTATTTTTGTCAACTCTTTTCTTTCTTGTTGGTTTTTAAATAAATTATTCTCTCAAAACATTTAGTAGGCTCATTGACTTATCCTCATCCCAAATTAGATTCATTTATGAAACTAATTTAAAACGAGGAACGTTAGGTATATTTTAAAAAGGTTTCTTGTTTTGACGTAACACACTAAAAAAAATAAAAAATAAAAAGAAATTCTATTTCTATTGTTCCCATAAATATGGAAGCAAAGAATTAAATTTTCTATGTTTTAAGAGAAAAAAAATTTCAATTTTCAATTATGGCTAAAATATGCAGAAAATATTGGAGCAATGAATTTTAACTATTCTTTTTTATAGAGTAAAAAATTAGCAATTTTAATTTATGGACAAAATATGGGAAGAAAAACAGAATTTTTTATTTTTAGAGAGTACAAAAATTTTGCAATTTTCAACTGTAACAAAAACGTTGAGAAAATATTGGAGCAAAAAATTAGAATTTTTATTTTCATAAAGTAAAAATAATTGCAATTTAAATAATTGCTAAAATATGGGAAAATTTTGCAGCAAAAAATTAGAATTTTTATTATTTAGGTCAAAAAAATTGTAATTATGAACCTTAACGGAAACATAGGGTATATAATGGAGCAAAAAATTAGAATTTTTAATTTTTAGAGTGAAAAAAATCGCAGTTTTAAACTGTAGTCAAACGTGGGAAAAATATGGAAGAAAAAAATTATAATTTTTAAATTTTTATGGTAAAAAAATTGCAATTTTGAACTTTAGCGAAGGCATAGGAAAAATATGTGAGAAAAAAATTAGAATTTATATTTTTTTAGGGTAAAAAAAGTTGTTATTTTGAATAATGAGTAAAATATAAGAAAATATTGAAATAAAATCGAAATTTTTATTTTTTATGATAAAAAATAGTAAATTTGTACTTTAGCTAAAACATGGGGAAAATATGTGAGAAAAAAATTATAATTTTTATATTTTTATGGTAAAAAAATTGCAATTTTGAACTTTAGCGAAGGCATAGGAAAAATATGTGAGAAAAAAATCAGAATTTATATTTTTTTAGGGTAAAAAATCTGCAATTTTGAACTTTTGCGAAAATATTGGGAATATATGGGAGCAAAATTTAGAATTTTTTTTAAAGTTTAAAATTATAATTTGTTTACTCTTAGAGAATGAAAATTCGAATTTTTTGTCCCCATATTTTTCTCATGTTTTGGCTAAAGTTTAAAATTGTAAATTTTTTTTTCACTCTAAAAAAATAGAAATTCTATTTTTTTTGGTCCCATGTATTTTCCATTTTTTGACTTAAGCTCAAAATTAAAATTTTTTTCTCCAAAAAATTAGAATTTCGAATTTTTTGTTCCGATATATTCGCCATGATTTTGTTAAAGTTCAAAATTTGCAAATTGTTTTACTCTAAAAAAATAATTATTTTTATGATAACTCTATTGTTTAAGTGATAATCAATATTTTGAAAAATTAAATTGAAAATTTTAATATATTCTAAATCTTTTAATTTCATCTAGCAAAATTAATATTAGAAATGAATAACATAGTATAATATGAGTCTAAAGCTGTTATTTATTCATACAAATATGTAAACTTAATTTAAAACTGAACTGGAGGAAAATAACAAAGATGCATTGAACAACATTTTTATTAATAATTAAAATTTTTAATTAATCATGATTAATTGTAATAGTAGCAGAAGTAGTTGTAGTAGTAGTGGTTCTAGTAGCTCAGATAATGAAAAAATTTCCTGCACCATTGAACGTGAAGTGGCGTTTTCAGAATCTGCAATAATGAAGTTTGAAATATTTGTAAGTTTTGTTTGGTTGTTAGCTTTTAAATAATATTTTTGTATTGAACATTTCATTGAACTAAGATATATTTTTATATTTATTTATACTTGATTTTTATTAAAAGCAATTGAAGGGTGCGCTAAAACAAAGCTGTAAGCGCCAACACGACACTTTAACTTTTCGAGCTAATTATCATTAATTAATATTAATTTATAGATAATAAAAAATTGTTTGTAATTATCATAATTATCAACTAAATAAGAATTTTTTACTGATTTAACCATACATTGTACAGAAAAAGATTTATAACGTCAAATTCGATGCAAATCTAACCTAAGAAAAAATGGCGCTTACAGCGTTGTTTTAGCGCACCCTTCAATTATCAGTAATTTTTATAAAGTTTTTATTATTCATTTATTTTCTAAATGACACAAGGTTTTACCTCCATAAGCCATAAATTTCCTTCATTCATTACATTTGTCCAATTTTCATCAATATTTTTTTGAAAGAAAAATTGAACTACACTACGAGAACGATTTATTTGATTCAAAGATACTTCATTTATATCAATAATAAAATATCTTTGCTATACAATCAAACATAAAATTTTTAAACATATTAAATATGAAAAAATGATACAAGACCGGAAATATCCTGGGCTAGGTTTTCAAGAAGCAAATGCCCTGTCGGTTTAGTTAGTTTAGTTAATAAGTTAGTTTACTTAGTAAGCTAGTCAGCTAGTTGAGTTAGTTCGATCAGTAATTTAGTTAATAAGTTAGTTTACTTTAGTATGCTAGTTGGTTAGTTTACCTAGTTAAGATATTTTAGTTTTCAAAATTTTTAATATTACATTTTTGTGCTTCAACCAAAAGGAATTAAAAATTTAATATATTTGATAATAATAAAAAAATCAACTTACAATTTTACAGCAAATGCTCGAAATTTTCTCCTCCCACAGCAATGCAGCATTGAGCTCTTTTTATGAGGCTGGCAATGCTGTTCCGTACCATTTCAGGCGTTATTAATGCTATCGCCTCTAAAATGCATTGCGATAGCTCATCAATGTTTGTAACTTCAGACCGATACACGTGCTCCTTTATGAACCCCCAAAAAAAGAAATCAAGGGGGTTCAAATCCGGGGATCGAGCTGGCCATCTAACCATACCACCGCGACCAATGTATCGGTTTGGGAAAAATCTTTGGAGCAACTGTTGAACTCTAAGAGCTGTGTGCGCAGGGGCATTGTCATGTTGCAGTATAATTCTTCGAATTTGTTCATCGGTGAATCCAGCTGCCCTGAGCGTTGGTCGCATACTTCTTACAACTCGACTGTACCGCTCAGCTGTTAAGTTTCCATATAAGCGAAAGGGACCAATCTGCAAAAATATGAATTTAATTAAATTTTTCGAAACACCTCAATCTAAAACTTTACTGTTATTTTCTTTCTAGAAAACATAATAATTTAAAAAAAATATTTAGCAGAATTAAATTACTGATCTCAGAATCATTAACTTTATTAGAATATAATTATATTAGTTACACTTAAACTTGATATTATCACAAAAAATGATTTGTTTTTAATAAACTGTTAACTTGATTAGTTTCAATTAAATATTGAATTGAATAAAATATTATTTATTGGAGTCAATTAAATGGTATTTGCTCTAAATACTAAAATTCTTGGTTTAAACATAATTTAATAGACTTCAATAGTAGAACAACTAGTGATGAAAGTACGTTATTTTACGAGAGTGAAGTCTCGTAAAATCATTCTTCCATCACGAGTTCCGCACAACGTTTCCCCCAACGCCTTGCTAGGAAATTGCATTTTAGATATTTTTATGATTTTAACTAATAATTTAATTCAATAACTTTTATATATTTTAATAAGGTTAATGATTTAAAATAATCTGCAGTTAGTTAGTTTAGTTAGTTTAGTTAGAATTAGGAATTTTTTCTATTTCAGTAATTTAATTATTTTTTTTACACAATTTTTGCAAATTTACGGACCTTTAAAAAATTTAAAAACATATTTTGAGCTTTGAAAGTTGATATTTTAAGATTTGAAGCATTTTACTTAGTGATAATTGGTGCAATTAAATAATTGATCAAATAAAGTTTTTGTGTTATTGGATTTTTAAAATTTAAGAGACTAATTCATTTAAGTTCAATTAAAAAATACTTTTTAAAAATAAGATCAGACTTTGCACTCGATAATTAGTTTTCGAAAGATATTAAAACGCTTTTAATTTCCATTAGTAGAATTCTACTAACGAATAGTAAAATTTTATTAATTTTTAGTAGTTTTCGTCGACGACTTTTTCCCTATTAAATTAGTAAAATATTACTAATTTTTAGTAAAATTTTACTATTACAGTATAATTCCAATTATCTGGATTCCAATTATCCGAACGTGCGATTAACCGGATTGCTGACAACAAGGCATTGCACTGCAAATGAAGTGTTTTTAAATAGCACATTGAAGTCTTATTATTCAAAGTATATCATTTTCGCTTATCTGGATCGGGTCTGGTCCCAATTGATCCAGATAATTGGAATTCTACTGTACTTTAGTAGAATTTTACTAATTAAAAGTTACTAATTTCACTAAATGAATTAGTAAATAAATTAGTAAAGCTCTGCTAAAAATTAGTAAAATTTCACTATTTCTTAGTAAAATTGTCCCAAGCAGCACGTAAAATTACCACAATATCACTGTAATATTACCTAGGAAATTTTTATTGTTAATGAAAAGAAATTGAATTCTCATGAAAATTTAAAATATTATTAAAAATTATTTAAATTTTTGCCAAATTTTATCATTTTTTTAAATAATGAAATTCTTTTGCGAAATTTTATGAAAATAAAATATATTGAAAATAATTGAATTCAGAATATTTTTTGAAAATAATTTAATCGTTTTGAAGAATTTTCGTTATATTTTATAATAATATTTTTTTGATGTCTAATTTTAGCGAATTTAAACTAGTGGAAATTCTTATATAGAAAAAATGGAAATAGTACTTTTTTGTGTCTAAAATTTAAAAAATGTACCTAAATTGTAAGTTTTTGTATATGTTTTATATTTTTCGAATATAATTTTTCTCTAAGTGTAGTTCATAGATGTACATATAATTATACTTACTATTCGATCCCCGATCATACCCGCCCACAGGTTGATGGAAAACCTTCGTTGATTGTTGCGGTTGCTTGTCATTAAAGGATTCTCTGGCGACCAGAAATGGAAATTGTGATAATTCCATGGACCATCATTTCCAAATCTGGATTCGTCAGTGAATAAAATCCTTGAAAGGAATTGTGGATCTGCTCGATGTCGGTTTAGTAACCAGCGACAGAATCTGACTCTGTTAGCTGCATCATGAGGGTACAATTTTTGTACCCTTGTTATGTGGTACGCGTGCCACTTTGATTTTTTTTAAATTTTTTGTACGGTGGAATACGAAAGATTTAGTATTCGTGCCATCCCGCGTATTCCGCACTCTGGGTTCGCCGCTGCTTCTTCCAAAACTCTCTCCACATTTTCAGGGTTTCCTGCTACCCGTGGACGACCTGCTTCGCGGTGATTTGGCATGCAGTTCCCGGCAGTGTTGCCAGAGTGAGCGCCCTCAACTTCCCGTAATAGTACTAAGAAATTCCCGATTTTTCCCTGACAAGTTTCTTAAATTTCCATGAAATTTCCCGCAATGTAGTCTTATATATTATAAGCCCTAAAATAAGATTATTATTTTTTTAAATATTATTATTATCATTATTTATATTCGGATTATAAATTTTTATGTTTTCTAATTTAAAAAATTTGAACTAAATTTCAAATTTACTTAAAACTCTTAATTTATTATTTTAAAAATTAGAATTAAATTTTAAATTTACTTAAAACTCTTAATTTATTATTTATACATGTTTTACAAATAAAATTAGTTCCAAAGTCGTGCATTTAACATTCCAGCGGTTGGGTTGAAATTTATGATGCCGCCAGCTTCTTCAATTCCTTCTCTTGTGGACAAAATAGAATTTAATGTTTCATTTTTAAATTTATTCCTGTGAAGTGTTTTGGTTAACTTAACCTGGCTGAACAATCGTTCAACTGAGGCATTTGAGAAGGGCAAAACTAAAAGGAGTCCGATAATTTTCTCTAAATTATTAAATATTTTAGAGTTTGATGCATTTGTTAATTGGAAAACTTTACACCAGTAATCTTCAGCGGAGAGTGAAGAATCTAGCTCGTACTCTTTGTGATTCAGGCCATGCAAACGCCATTCTTGGTCCAATTTTTGTGGATCTACAAAACGTCTTAAAACAGGAAATCTGTCAAAAACATTTTGTAAAGATTTGATTCGAAGAGATTGGGCAAATTAAGGATCCACAATTTTTATGATCTGAAACGCTGGATCTTGAAATTGGTATCGATCCTTAAGTTCAGAAACGAGAACGATGTAAAAGTTTCGAATGGAAGAATAAAAAGCATCTAAATCTCTTATTGGAATCTCTCGATTTTTTTCTAATTCACGAATACTGTCGTTTGCGAGAAGACCTAAATATATGTTCTTATTTTCAACGAACATTAATTTATTTTTGTGATCAATTTCGTACATATTCGCAGCATTTTTCACGTAATTTATTTCCAGATAATTGCTGCAAATCGTTTTGATTAATTTTTCAACCTCTGGTTCTAGCCTATGAAGCAAAGGACTATTGGATTGGAAAAGTATGTTAAACTCACTCATTAAACCTATAGCGTAAGATAAGAATTCCAAATAGACGATTGTAAATTGATTTGACAAAGATCATTTCATCTGTCGTTTTTGATGAATTATTCACAGCCAGTTCAGTAAAATAAGGTACCAATGCGGCATACTGCTCTAAGACTCTATCTACGCATTGTTTCAACGATAACCACCGAGTGTTAGATTTAGTCAAAATTTGATGAATTTCGGTACCAAAAAAAATCTGAAATTCTTTGAAGTCATCGCGCCTTAGTGCGCTTCTGCTAAAATGAGAACCTATATTTCGCACTAAATCTTCGATAGATCGGGGCAATTGAAGACAAGCCTTGCTGACAGCCAAATGTGAACTGTGACAAGTACATTTAACAAAAAGGATATGTGGCGATTGCTCTTGTAGCAATGTGATCACTGAATGGTTAACTCCGAACATAACATTGGTAGTATCTGAAGAATAGCCAACTAGGTTTTCGAGTGGTATTTTCTTACTCTTCACAACGTTCAATAGACAATTGCACAAATTTTCCGCGGTGCCACTTGGTAATTCTACCATGTCCAAAAATCTCGTTTGCACTTTGTAATTCAAATAATCATAATAAATAACTGTGAAAGCACATTGCTTAGCTGTGCCGAGATCCGTTTGCTCATCTATAATTATGGAAAAAAAGTTTCCCGCTTTTCGAAGTGTATCGAACAAGTTTTCTCGAAAATTCTGTCCCAAAGACTTAGTCATCATCGCTGTCGACTTTGTCCTTCGCAAAGATAGTTGTTTGGCAATCTCTGAATCGGGAAAAATATCACCACATAGGGGAGTTAAAACATCCATTAATGAAAATGGTAAATGACCCACAGCTAGAAGTCCTGTCAATTTCAATTCTGCTCTTTTTACAGAGTTTTTCAAATTTATTGATTTGCTATTGTCATCGATTTTTTTATTTGTAACAGTTATTGTTAAATTTTTTATATGTTTTTCTAACTTAGAGAGGCGTACGACAGCTGTTTTGTGTGCTGATATGTTCTGTTGACAAACTTTGCAATATGCGATGTCATCGCCAGACATGCTTTTCATTTTGGATTTTTCCAACCATTCGAACTCTGTCAACCATGAATTGCAGAACAATTTTTTATATTCTTTTCTTGGTTTTTTAGAATCATGTTTTCGTTGTGTCGAATTTTCAGCGGATCTCTTTCTCTTATTTTCTTGAGTAAGTGTTCTATCCGTGTCCTGTGCTGCTACATCACTCATTTCTTCACTTTGAATTGAACTTCCATCGCCATACTCACTTTCGTATAAATCGTCATCATTTTCATTATGTTCTTGACTTTCAAATTCAGAAGCTGACGATTGCGACATGATTGAAACTGAATTTTTATTAGTCGATGAATCAGATTTTTCTATTGCTTTTTCCTTTGTAGAATAAAATAAACATACTTATTATTAAAGTTATTTATTTTTTATAAAAAAGTAAATGATTAAATAAACAAAACTATATATCAATGAAAACATAAATATTACAATATTATTTATGTCTATTTACAAGTAATAATATATCAGAATGTAAACAAAACTATTCTATAAAGGTTCATAACCTCACTTTTTGTTCTTTTGATTCATATATACTTACTGTTGAAGAAGGTAATTGAGAATCATTTTTGTCAATTTTTAGAATCCATCGATCCATTTTTAAAATATATATATTTAAATGCTAAATTTTTATTTCGAAATTCTAATTCACATTCAAGCGCTATTTATATTACATCTTCGAACAAAATACCATAAACCAACGAATACACCGACTGCAATGCACTTAATGTGAATGGCGCTCGCACATAAAAAAGCTAAGGGCACATTCACAGACCCGTCGACGGACATATTTTTTCATGCCAATAAAACAAATTTGATTGGTTTTGCCAATAAAAGTTTCTAAAATTTTATTTTAGTTAAAAATCATTAAAATTTGTGTTCTATTAAAGAATTTCCCGGAATTTCCAGTAATTTATCCATTTCCCGTAAAATTTCCCATTATAGTCAAAATTTCCCGTATTCCGGGAAATTTCCATGTCGTTGGCAACACTGGTTCCCGGTTTCCTGCAGCCGCCTCACTGCTGCGAGAACAACGGCCCTCGTAGGCTGGGTCCAGTCAGGATGTCTTTGTGCATAATCTCGGACAGCGGCAGCGGCATTAAAATTATTTGACCCGTATAATAATATCATTTCCGCGTATTCTCTCGCCTCGTACGCCGCCATGTTCAAAAAAATATATACAAAAGAAAACTCAACTGCAAACACTTATTACAAACAATATACAATAATAAATAAAAAAAGGAACAATAAACTAAAAAACGGAAAGAATAATACTACTACACCACAATAATAGACGCTAATTTACACCGCACGAGAGATCAACCGACTCGAAATGTAAAATGTTTTATTTATAACAAAATTAGATATTAAAACAAATGAAGTTCAAAAAATCGCTGCAACACTGAGTCGGTAATGTAGATGCATATGTGGGTCATTCCATGTATATTTTTTAGTCATTTCTTAAATTCGGTAAAATATATGGGTCATTCTCTGTGAAAGTTTCAATAAAAATTTTTTTTTACAATAATTTTTTTCGAATTCTATATGAAAAATAAGTAAACATGTATTTCATTATTTTTTATTTAATCAAAATTATTGAAGTTGTGATAAACTTTTTTCTCTGTTATACCAAAATATAAAAAATTGAATAATATACGTAAATTATTATTTTTTCTGAAAATTCCAAATATGAAATAAAAAATAATATTTATATAGCGAAAACAATAAATAAATTAAAATATATTTATTAATCATTGCAAGGAAAAAAATCGATTACTTCGCTTTTGAGAAAAGTCACTTTTTAGACAAAATTTTAATTTATTTATTGGTTTCGCTTTATCAATGTTATTTTTTGTTTCATATTTGAAATTTTGAGGAAAAAATGAATAATTTTTATATATTATACAATTTTTTATCTTTTGCACGGAAAAAAATTTTTACTGTGGGGAACAGCTAATTTCGAAAATAAATAACATAAAGAATCTATTCAACTAATTCAGTGAATGATTTCCAATGCATTAGTCAAACTGTTTTCAACTGTTTTCAAAAGGTAAAGCAAGAAATATCATTTTCGCTGGATCAGCGAAAATGGATTATCGATGGAGCCAAATCAGTGAAACTTATAGCTATTATAGTGATTGTTATCTCTACATTAGTAGAACTTTTCTTAGCGTGTGGTATAACAGAGAAAAAAGTGTATCAAAAGTCCTCTGCTTTTGAAGACGTGAAATTTAAAAAAACACAACTTCAGTAATTTTTATCAAATAAAAACTCACGTGTTTACTTGTCTTTCATATAGAATTAAAAAAAATTATTGTAATAAAAAAAATCTTTTATGAAACATTCACAGAGAATATCCCATATTGTTCTGTTCAACGTTTTCGTGGAAATGGTAAAGACAGTAAGAACAAATTATGTGTATGTGTCACATATAATTGATAAATAACTTTGGTTTTGGTTATAATATTGAAAACATTATTATTATTATATTAATAAATTTTTTATTCAAATTGAAACCAAGTTACGATTACTAACTAACTTATTTAGTTTGTAACTTACTAAGTAGCTGACTAATTCGTTCAGAATCCATTCAAAATTCACAAATAATTAAGACAGAAATTTGTGTGGCGTTTTGAAACAGAAAACAGTCTTCGCTCGCAAACCCTCGCCTTCAGCTCGGGCGTTCGCTACCCCTCGACCTGCAAACTACACTCGTGGAAATCAACCTCTCTTGATGTACAATATACTATTTTAATTTAGTCAAATACTTTTCGAGGGGGAGGGGGTGAAAGTTTCAGGGTTTTACGGTACACCGCATTCTTTAATAATTTTCTAATAGGTAATTATTAACAAAAAAAGTGTGTATATCAGTTTCGATAGATTTTTTCATAATCTTTCGATGCGTCCTCAATTTAATTTCGAACTTGTCCTCAAATGCGTCCTCATTTCAATTTCGAGATAGTCCTCAATTGCGTACTCAATTTAGTTTTGTGCAAGTCCTCAAATTCGTCCTCAATTTAATTTTGAACTGGTCCTCAAATGCGTCCTCAATTTAATTTCGAACTAGTCCTCAAATGCGTTCTTAATTTAATTTAGAACTAGTCTTTAAATGCGTCATCAGTTGAATTAGTCGAAACGCAATTTAATTAAAAAAAAAACTTTAAATATAATTTTCAAAAATAATAGTTTCAAATTATTAATTTCTAATGCGCAAGTCAGAGCCAGTGACAAGTCTCTGACTTTTTCTCTTTTTTTTGCAACAAAAATCCTGGATGTGAGAATTTCGGAATCAGGGAATTATTTGGAGAGAGCCTTTTTATAGCTTTTAATTTGTTGCAGTTTCATTGAAATGAGATGAAATTGAAAATTAATTCAATTGAGCCAATGATAGGCGACTATTGGAATGTATGAGGTCCTTATTTTGAAACAGTAAAATTGAATGCAACACGAAGTTTGCGTCACGAACTCTTTGTTCAACTCTTTGTTGCAAAACAAAAAAAAAAGAAAAGAAAAGTGAGCGACTTGTCACTGGCTCTGACTTTCCCATTTGAAATTAACAATTTGAAAATATTATGTTTGAAATTTAAATTTTTTTTAAATAAATAAATAAATGAATAATAAATATTATAAAGTAAATAAATTAAATTTTTTAGAATTTTTTGTTTGGATGAAATAATGTTAGGTGAAATATTTTTAATTATTTTCAATCGCAAATGGAACTGAAAGGTAAGTAAATTTTATTATTATTATAAATAATAAATGATATTTAATTATAAATTTTTTAGTGAAATTGAACATTCATTTGTAAGAAATACAAGAAAGAAATAACACATTTTAAATAATCTTAGTCAAAGGTAAGTATAGAGATAAATTTTTATAATGGTTAAAAATTGGTTAAAATAAAATAAAGTTATGTCGTAAAATAACAATTTTTATTATTAAATAAATAAATGATTAGACTGAATGGATTTTTGGATAATTGCTTTTATTATTTAAAAACAAGAATTTAATTTATCAATTTTCTAAATGTCATTTTTTCAAAATGGTCTTGACAGGTGCTGTCCTCTCGCCGTGTTTTTGCTTAAGACGCTCGCACACCTCTGCATGCATGCCCATGCATGCATAGTTGTCATGGTAACACATGAGAGTAAATAAGTCAGAAAATTCAAATTTCATGTTTTTTCTCTCTTACTCTAATGCAGACAGTAGAGGTGTGCGAGCGCCTTTACTTTACATTCTTCCTATTTTAAATGCATTCTTCAAGTGTCAAAAATATTTTTCAACTTTTTTGTAAAGTGATGTAATATTTTTTTAAATATAAAAAAAGAAATTAATTTTTCAGTGACAATTAATTTTATTTTTGTAATTTGGGGTTAAATTTTTATTAAAAAAAAACATTCATCAGCTACTGCTATCACGTGGCGCTTTTTTTTACTAACATTTGTTTTCTACATTATTCTTTTTGACAATATAAAATGTTTTTCTATTACTTTATATCACAATAATAATAATTAATTTTTATTATTTATTTTTGTAAAAAAAATTATTAATGAAATAAAATTATTATTATTTTAATATAATCCTAAATAAACACGTTTAGCAATTTGCGGTTGGCATAAGTGCGTCGTGATACCTCGACCAATGTACCTTTTGGGTTGGTACAATTGTCTGAATAAATGAGGTTATGTTTTGTGTTCCATTGTGTCTGTAGTGCCGATTTTAAATGTTTATATTCATTGTTGTTATATTTAGAATATGTAAAAGAGCAGATATGAAACGACAGGTAAATAGAATAATTAAATAAATAACTAATTTTTTCCAAAAATTTCTAAATACTTGAATTTTCTTTAATAGTTTTATTTAAATGCGGACAAATTTTTATTTTTTCTTCATTGTCCATGTTTTTTTCTTATTTCTTCCCTCTTATTTATTAATAGAAAAAATAATTGGGAATTGTTGAGAAGAAGTTTTATAAAAATAATTAAATTTTTGTATTTTGTCAAAATTTCTAAAATTGTTACACGTGTAAATACATGTGTAATTTGAATTTTATAACTTTGATTTTTTTGGAAATTTCTCGAATTGTTACATGTGTATTTACACGTGTAACAATTTTAGAAATGTATACGTGTAGTTTTTAATAAGTTTCTTAAAACGTTTCAGGTGGCACGTCACCAGCATTTATTTCGATCTGACTTCCCCGTAGTGTCTCGACCACGACAATTTATTTTTGTGTGTGCCTGTGTATTTAATTCCATTACTATAGGTATTATTTTGAACCAGACATTAAATATTAAATCTGAATTGGCTGCGATTAATTAACAATGATTATTCTCTATTTAATTGTTTTTAATAATGACACTTGGCAATCAGGGAATGAAACAACGGGCATTGGGAGGAGATTTCGGAAATAATTGAAATTCCAATTAAAGTCGATGTAAATTTGACACTAGGCAGAGTTTTGGACATAAATCTTGATCAGTTGGTGAAAAAGTTTGGTGGTGGCATTTTGGAGAGTGCAAGAAAGAAGAGTACTCTAGAGAAGAATGCATAAAAATTGGTCCGATAAAGATTGGTTCTTTGTTTTTTATTATTATTACTCATAGACGTAATTATTTTTTAATAACTATTGAGTTAATTAATCAATTTATTAGTTATGCTTTTTTCTTTTTTCATATTTTTATACAATTTTTTTTATTACGTGCTATTTTACTTGGCTTTTTGTTTTTATTCTATTTCGTCTTTTTAATTTATTTTAACTTTTATTCTCTTTTTTCCCCTTATTTCTTTTATTCTTCCTCCTCTGTTTTTTATTTTATTTAATCTCTTAAATTTTATTTTACTTTTTCTGTTTTCCTCTATATTTACTTTTAGACATTTTTTAATAACTCTATTATTTCTTTTTCTTAAAATAATTTTGAGTGGAATTATTTCATTTATTTGCAATCTTGAAACCTATTTTTATTTATTTTTGTTTATTTTATTTGCTGTTTTTTCAATTATTAATTTATTAGACTTTATCGTTTAACAGGTTGTGGGAGAAGAAATTACACTTGTTGCAGGATATTTTGGACCAGTGGTTGGTGGTTCAGGGAATATGGATTTACTTGGACAAATTTTCTCATCGCCAGATATTCAACAGCAAATGCCTGAAGAGGGTCGGAAATTCAGTGCTCTTGATAAAACTTGGCGCGATATTATGAAAACGGTGCAAGCGGATCCTCGATTTATGTCTGTGGTAAAAATAGATAAAATGCTTGAGAGATTAGAAAAAAAGTTTCGGTTTATTGGTATTAATTCAAAAAGGACTCAACGAATATTTGGAAAAGAAACGACTCTTCTTCCTGAGATTCTTCTTTCTCTCCAATGATGAACTTTTGGAAATTCTCTCCGAAACTGAAGATCCAACTCGGTAATTGAAGTGATGAAATTTGAATTCCATAACTTTTATACTTTAACTTTATTTTTAAATATTTTTATTAATATTTCAATAGTTTTGTTAGTATTGTTTATAAAAACATTTTTTTATATTTCAACACTTTTATTTTCTTTGAAAATAATTTGTTTACAATATAAATTGTCTGAATTGAAAATGTTTTTCAGTATACAGCAGCATTTGAAAAAATACTTGGAGGGAATATCGAAATTGACGTTTAACGATGATTTTATAGTTC
This sequence comes from Leptopilina drosophilae, assembly GCA_032873175.1. Taxonomy (NCBI): domain Eukaryota; kingdom Metazoa; phylum Arthropoda; class Insecta; order Hymenoptera; family Figitidae; genus Leptopilina; species Leptopilina drosophilae. The sequence goes on from CM065483.1 coordinate 45,984,489, forward strand.
ATGCGATGATGTCGGCTGAAGGTGTGATTGTTAAATTGGTAGATTTAATATCAACAGCGGCTGCACAAAGTTCAGGAAGCAATTGAATATTATCCAAAGAAAGAGAGGACAATTTGGGTTCCTGAGTGGCCGGAAAAAACTGTTATTATCGTCAGTCAATTATACTGGACTCAGCAAATTGAGGTGTCCATTGCTGATAAAAATCTCATTTTGATCAATGTCAAAAAGAATTGAATAACATTATTTTAATAATTCGTGGAAAATTATCCAAGCACAATCGCATTACTTTAGGTAAAATTTAAGAAAATTATTTCTATAATTTCATTTTCAATCTTTTTAATAATAAAATTTCAACTTTTATATTCCATCAGTCGCAATATTTAAGAAAAAATGAGTTTTAAATTATTTAATTAATAATTTGGTTTCTTTATGTTTAGAAGTGACTTATTATTGCAGTTATATTTCGTATTCAACAAAAAAGAGTCTAAAGACAGAACTTTTTTTGCTTCAAAATAATACCTACAGCAATGGAATTAAATACACTGGCAGAGAAAAAAAAGTGTCGTTGCCGATACACCACACTTGCATATATTTTTGGCCGCTGAATCCGAATTCGAATTCAAAATTGATATATTTGCTCAAAATTTTGACATAAACTTAAAAAATGACTTAAAAAACCGAATTATGATGAAACAATTTGCTCAAAATTTTGAGGTAAGCTCAAAAAATTGATTAAAAAAAGCGATTTAAAGTAAGATATGGAATTCTTTTGCTATGACACTACACTACAGTTTTTGAGCCATTTGAATAATTCTGGCTTCAACTGCGAGATACGAGTGTAAAAATATATGAAAAAACTGTAGTGTAGTGTCATAGCGAAAAATTTCAATTACTTCATTTTAAATCGCTTTTTTATCAATTTTTTGAGCTTATCTCAATATTTTGAGCGTCAATTCTGACAGCGAATTTGGATTCAGCGGGAAAAAGTTACTTGGGAATATAGTAGTGTAGTGTCATAAAAAAAATTTTCATCTTAATTCGATTTTTTGAGTTTATCTTTAAATTTTGAGCAAATCTGACAATTTTAACTTGACTTTATGGGAATATGGTATTGTTATGTCACAAAAAAATACATGGAAATGTACTAGTGTGGTGTCTCGGCCACGACACTTTTTTTGTGCCTGTGTTTTGCATTCCATTACTATTATTTGAACCAAAAAAAAAAAAGTTGTGTCTTCACATTTTTTGTTGAATGCGAAATACAACTGCAATAATAAGTCAATTCTAAACATAAAGAAACCAAATTATTAATTAAATAATTTAAAACTAGTTTTTCTTAAATATTGCGACTGATGCAACGTATATAATCTTGCAGTATAGCGCCTTTTAAAATTTAAATTGTTTACAAAAATATTATAATTTTCATAGAAATTCAATTATTTTCGAATATTTTAATAAAATTTTTTGTAAGAAATCAATTATTTTAAATTCAATTTTCATTGAAGTTTTCTTTTGATATAATTCAATTATTTTTTTAGATTTTAATAAAATACTTTCCAAGAATTCAGTTAAGTACGTAAATGATTATGGGAAATAATTCAATTGGATGCAATTTTTTTTGTATATTTTACATTTATTTTAATTAAGAATAATATAAGTATGAAATTAATAAAAGAAATTTGCTTTTTTAGGTTTTAATTTGAGTGTATCCTTCATAATTGTGGCCGAGATACAAAATCAATTATTTTTAAAAGTAAAAAAAAAATTTCGCAGAAATGAATTTTATTAAAAAATTCTTAAGAATTAAAGTAAAAATTTCAATGGATCATTTCTGGCGTGATATCGCGGATTGCACGAATTACTCTTTGACGCATCACTTGGACATTTGGGACAGTGTGCCTATATATTTTTGATTTGATGAAGCCCCATAAAAAATAATTTAAGGGATTTAAATCCGGTGACCGTGCCGGCCATGGGATTCGTCCTCCATGTCCGATGAATCTGTTTTGGAAATGGTTTGCTAGCCAACGCCTGTTGATCCACACAGTTTAATGGTGCGTTTTCCTGTTGTAGCCATATTTCGTTGATTTCATCATCGGTGTAATTTGCTGCTCTCAATTTCCGTTTTATTGTTTTTAAAAGGCGTTTATACTTAAAGCGATCCATATTACCTTCGATTATAATAGGACCAATCTGTAAGTATAATAAAATAATGCAAAAAAAATTAATTCAAAATGTGGATAAACAGAAAAAAAATGAAAATTATTATTATTGTTATTACTTTCATTTATTTCTGTTTTAATCTTTTTTGTTAATTTAATAAAAATATTTTCATTTTTAATGATTAAATAATTATTAATTTTTTTTAATTAATAAAATTTTTATAATTACCAACTTATTTTCAATCATGCCTGTCCACAAATTCAATTTAAATTTGTTTTGAAATCCTCTTTCGGAAATTGCATGTGGATTCTCAGCTGCCCATTGATGAAAGTTTCGGGTATTCCATATTCCGTCGTTTCCGAAAGTACATTCATCTGTAAAAAGTATCTTCCTATTCAGGAAATTTTGATCTTCGTCAATTCCATTCAAAATATTGTTAGCAAGTGCTATTCGACTTGGTGGATCATAAACTTTTAATTCCTGGACACGCGTCGGATGGAAGTCATGCCATTTTTCGTTCTTCAGAGTCCTTCGTATTGTTGAGTATGATAAATTCAAAGATTCTGCGGCGCCCCTTATCCAAACTTCGGGATTTTCCTCAAAAAATTGTAAAATCCTTTCCTCGTTGTCCGCGGTTCGCGCTGTTCGCCGACGTCCAGATTCTTTTTTATTCGGCATTACACTTCCTGTTTCATTCGAGCGACGTTATATTTTAAAAAATTATTAAAATTATCAATTTCATAGTTTGAGATTATTCTTGATTTTTCTACTTTCCACTCTTCTTTCTGTGCTTGTGACAATTTAAACTAATCAAAAGTGTCAGAATGTTTTAAAGTTTGAGTGACCTTTTAATTTTTTTAGTAGAAAGTGTGTCTTCTTATTGGCAATTAAAAAAAAGTCAACCTCAATATCTTTTACCAAGAAAAGATTTTTTACCCAAAAAAGTTTTACTATTTTTTTAGTTGCATTCAAGACAACAATAAAGCACAGTTTCATCAAAATCCCAAACTAGAAGGAAATTTCTATGATCACTTACCATGGAATTGCTCCAAGGATAAAATAATCCATATTTGTGTTATTTATGACTGAATAAAATTTTACTAACTAACTTTTTAAATAGATTAAATAACTAAATAAATTAAATATTTAATGGAACTAACTGCCTTACTAAACTACTTAACTAAAGTAACTAAACGAACCTATTAAGCATACTAACTAAACTAACTAAATTAATTAAACAATATTGTAACATTGAATCCATAGTAAAAAGCTTTATCATTTCGATCAAATGTCAGTATTAGTTTAACTATGTTAGCCAGTACTGCGCCTGTTTTAGGAAGTACTGGCAGCTGTAAATTTTGCTTCAATAATAATTTAGTAATTTTTTTTTTAGTTTTCAAAACCAAAAAAAAGAGAAAAGAAAAAACTTTTAAAATTAAAAGAACAATTTCATCAACCAAAAGGGAGAAAAAGACTTAGAAAAGATTTTTGGTGAGGAGTATAAAAATCAAGGCGACAGTAAGAATGATGACGATGAAGATGAAGTTTTGGTAGTGAAGGGCGATGACGATGACCATATAGAAGATAATGACGATTACGAAAAGGATGAGGAGTACAAAAATTACAAAGAGACAATGATTGAATATTAATATTATCAGTTTGTTTCGCCTAAAATAAGGAAAAAACTTCTTAAAAAAATATAGTTTTATCTGAAAATTATTGTGAATGAATTTTTATTGTTGTTTAATAGTGCCAAAAAGATTGACAAAAAGTTATTATAAGAATTATAATAAATGGAATTATCTACACATTTCACAAATTTTATTCGAGTCGTGTCTTATAGTGTTTCTTCGAGTCCATGTTATTCCGTGATCTGGAGTAATAAAGATTTTAACTTATTTCAGTTAATGTACAACTGCTTACAATAGATCAATTAAATTCTTATAAATAAAAGCAGACCTCTGTATGTACGTTGCTTGAAACTTCAAGATTGTAGTATGAATATCTACTTTGGGCATCAAAGATTCCAAAAATGTTCGTAAAAATGTTAGTGTATACATATATGTCATAAAACCTTTGTACCCTAATCACACGTAAACGCGTGAATCGATTAAACTTCAAATCGGTAGAATTTTTTATATTGACCCTAAGAAAGTTTATAAGTTTACAGATTTGAAAAACATTATTTATATCAAGATATATTTACTTTTTTAAAAAAATTTTAAAAATGTAAACTTTCCAAAGTTTTTATTATTACATGGATTGTTTTTCAATTTTCTATTCTTAAGTATTACATATTGTTTAGTCACAATTTATCATACTTTTTCAAAAAATACTATCCTGTAACTATAAGATGTGGGTTAAGAGAGAAATTCCTATAAATATTTACAGTGTGGACACCTGGAACTGTGTTCAAACTGTCAGAATTCATTTTCCGGTAAAAATAAACATACAAAAAAATTAATTTCTAACAATTAAGTTTTATAAAAAACTAATGTCTAGAAATCTTTCCACATAGGGAATTTTTCTTTTTTCAAACAGGTAATGTGACACTTTCAACTTTTTTTCAAACAGTGCAATGAAGTAACACTTTTTTGTATAAAATATTACAAAATATTTTGATTTCACTGATGTAAGGAAAAAATTGTAGCCAAACATTTTAAAATTTAATTCCAAATTTAATAAGTCGTTTACCTGATTTAATTTGTTGACAAAAAGAAACAAAAAAGTCTGAACACTACAAATTTAGATAATATTTTTTATAAATTCTCTAATAAATTTTTAGAATTAAAAGAAATGATTTATTTAAAAATACATATGTCAAATAAATGATCTTGATATTTTGTAGTGACTAAAAATAGATAATTTAAAAAACCAGTGGAACGAAATCAGAAGAATATAGAAGTATATAAGTATAGCTGTGTAGAAGTAGACCTGCAGATATAGAAGAGTATACGGAATAAATTATTGTCTTCGCAGGTTGTTGCAAAATTTCGTAATAGAAACACACATTTCATCTCTGGTTATTTTTTCGTTACAATTTTCCAAAACATAATCTAAAGTAAAAATATTAATTAATGAATCTAAAAATCTTACACACATACATATAAACATACATACATACATAGATGCATGCATGCATACACACATACACGGAGAAAAATGAGTTTGCTATTATATGGATAGCGAATTTTTAGTTATTACATCTAATAATTAGCTGTTTTAGCAAAACAAATTAACTATTTTAGCTAATTATTAGCTGTATTAGCTAACAATAATTGCTATCCATATAATAGCAATTAAGGTTAGCTAAGGTAGCTAAAAATTAGCTGAAATAGCTAACTATTTTTCTCCGTGTAGATACATGCATTCATAAATACATACATACATAAAAAAATTATTTTAATACTCTCTATAGCTGTTATTGTTTTCTCTGGTATCATTTCGTAATTTCCCTTTCCAGATCGTGACATATTTTTCAATCTTTCCTTTCCAAATTTAAAAGTTAAAAGAGTTGATGTCATTTTTCTTGCATTGTCTTTTAATTTATTTAATTGTTCCTTCTCGTCTTCGTTTAATGAAATTTCTTTTGTCTCGATGACATCTTCATTTAACCCTATTGACAATTTTGATACATTTTCTTCCAAATCTGACAATGAAGATTCACGATGTAACTGCTTAGAAGTCGATGCACCTGTTAAGATAATTGAGGATCAAGTTTTCAAAAGCTGATAAATCAATTTTTCGAAAAATTGAGATAAACAGGAATTTAATATTTTAAAGACCTCACAAATCGACTTGTCACTGTTAAATTTAAGAAAAAAATTTATTAACAACGAATTTTCAATTTAAACACTTTTAGACTTAACCAAGATGATTTATGATTCGTATGTTTTTTAATAGAAAAATTACCAAAAGTTTTAAATTATTTAATTACAATAATGTTTAATTAAAAACAGAGCATCTTAAATAAAAAAATCATTTTTATAAAAATAAATAAATACAAATTTTTTATTTTAAATTTAACCATAGTGGTTATGTGAGAAAAGTAGGTAATTTGTTTCATTTTCTCGAAATCAGAAAATATGGATTTATCAAGTTTTGGAAAATTTACTCTTCAATTATAAATAAACTTAAATAATTGTATTTAATTTTAACATTTTTTATTCATACTATTATTATGTAAATTATGTAAATAAAATATTGTTCTAATATATAACAATGCAATTATGAAATAACGCTTTCATTAATTAAATGAATGTACCATTTTGGACGTCGGTGAAGTTTGCAACGTTTATGATTAACGATTGAAAGAAAAAAAATACTTTCCTATGCTAATAAAAATAAAATTTTTTGTTCACAAATATTTTTTTCTAAAATCGTTGACTATAAACGTTGTGAACTTCACCAACGTCATTTTAAAAAATATTAAATAAAAAATAGTCTTACAAAATTTATTCGTGTCTCTTGATTTCAACGTATTGTCAATTATAATTCCATATTTATTAACAATCAGGCTTTGAAGCCATTCTTCTTCATCTACAAAAAATTAAACAATTTTAACAGAATATAAAAACAGGTATAAGACATATTCGAAAAAGGAATCTAAGAGAACAGTAGGAAAAATATTAAAGTCTGAATGTAAAAAAGAATTGTATTGTTGTTGTAATAGAAGATAAGGAAAAAATAGTGAAATAAGAAGTGAAAAAGTTCCCGGGAAAGTAATATTATAATATTATTATTTTTAACGTCTGATAACAAAAATTAATAAATCGACATGAATAGTTTAATCAATTTTTATTGTCCTGCAGTGAAATTTTTTGCAAAAGTAAAAAATTTCTTAAGAAAAATTTGATATAAGAAAATTAAATCTTCTACTAACATAAGAATAATAAAATCTTCATGATAAAAAGTTATAATTTTGGCATAAAACTGAAATAAAATAAATAAATTGTCATTAAATATTATTTAAGTAAAAATTAACTATAAAAAAATTTAATAACAGTCTAAACTAAAATATAAAATTACAATTATAAAATAATTCATAGATTATAAAAATTAATTGCAAATAAACTTTTAATTTAAATATTACTAACCATGCATTGCGACAATTTTTGCTTTATATGTTTTATTTTTCCATTTCACAATTGCGTGATCATGATTTTTTTTTACAATATCGCCTTCTTCCACGACACTAAACGTCTTTTGCGTCACCCAATGAACCAAATAAAACATCTTAAAAATGTCAACAGAGAAATCGAAAATATCAAAAAACCTTTTTAGAAAACTATACAATACTGCAATTTGTTTCCTACAACTAACTTCAAAATATTAAAAACAACAGAAGACTGAAAAATTTTTTACATTCTAATTAAAAAAAATATAATTTAATTAACTGTTTTTAATTCCTCAAGATAAAATACTACACCGATAAATTCTACAAAATTTAATTCTAAGCATAATAAAAAATTTTTAAATAAATAGATTCCTTAAAAATTCTACGCAATTAAATTCGAAAAAAATTAATTCTATGAATTAACATTTTTTTATATAAATTTTTAGAAAATTAAATTCTACGCAAGAAAATTCTACAAATATAATTCTACGAGAAAAATGCCTACAGAAAGCAATTGTAATATTGAATTTAATTAAATTATTAACTCTAACGGAGAAAAATAGTTAGCAATTTCAGCTAATTTTTAGCTATCTTAGCTAACCTTAATTGCTATTATATGGATAGCAATTATTGATTATTGATGCAGCTAATAATTAGCTAAAATTGCTAAATTTTGTTGTTAAAATAGCTAATAATTAGCTGTAATAGATAAAAATTCGCTATCCATATAATAGCAAACTCATTTTTCTCCGTGCTGCGACGTTAAATTCGACATCAGATAATTCTACGAAAATAAATACATTTTTAAAATTCTATGTATTATATGGTATTGAATTTAACTGCGTATAGAGTTAACAATTTATAATAAATAATAAAAAACATGTTTTATCATGCTTACAATTATTTTTTGTAGAATTTATCGGTGTAGTATTTAATCGTGACGAATTAAAAACAGTTAATTAAAATATATTTTATTTAATTAGAATACGTAGAGTTTACTTGCGTGAAATTATTATTATTTGTCTGAATATAATGTGAAAGTTTTCTTTTGTAGAGTTTACTGCGTTAAATTTTTATTGCTTCCTCATAGAGGAAGTATTGTGTTGGTAAACATTTATCAAAATTTTTTTTGTGATTTCTTAATATATTTCGATGTTATTTGACCACAGAAGTAAAAAAAACGAATTTTTAAAAAATGTCTGTGTGTGTATGTACTTACACTACCTTAAGCCAAATATCTGAAAGTCGAAAGGAGCTAAAGGCTAACATTTTTTTAAAATTATATATCTACTTAGGGGATATAAAATGAGAATATTTTTAGCACGATTTATAAAGTTTAAATATTTTTTTTCAATTTTTAATTTTTTGAAAAAAGGTTTTTTGATTATAACTTTTAAAAAATGAGAGAAGACCTATAAATATTTTTTCGTAATTTTGTAGAGTTTTTAAATACGCATCTTTTGACCCCATGGAATGAACATTTTTCAACCATTTTTGACAGAGATATTAATTTTTTTAAAACCTAAAATTTTGAAAAAAAGACTTGAAATTTTTGTTAAAAATGTAGGAGTAACTTAAAAAATCCTCAATTACGTCCTCACTTTTTGACACAACTATAACTTACATACGTCATCATTTTTAAACGAGAAAGTCCTCAAATACGTCCTCATTCTATTAATTAGTAAATCCTCAATTACGTCCTCACTTTTTGGCAGAACTATAACTTACATACATCATTATTTTTTTATCGAGAAAGTCCTCAAATACGTCCTCATTCTATTAAAAAGTAAATCCTCAATTACGTCCTCACATTTTTTGCGGAACTATAACTACATACGTCATAATTTTTTTCATCGAGAAAGTCCTCAATTACGTCCTCATTCTATTAAAAAGTAAAATTCAATTACGTCCGAACTTTTTTGCCGAACTATAAATACATACGTCATCATTTTTTGATCGAGAAAATCCTCAAATACGTCCTCATTCTATTAATAAATATATCCTCAATTACGTCCTCACTTTTTGCCGAACTATAACTGCATACGTCATCATTTTTTTATCGAGAAAGTCCACAAATAGGTCCTTAAAAAAATAAATGCAAAGGTCCTCAAATACGTCCTTAAAAAAAATAAATGTACAGATCCTCAAATACGTCCTCAAAAAAATAAATGCACAGGTCCTCAAATACGTCCTCAATAAAATAAATGTACAGGTCCACAAACACGTCCTCAAAAAAATAAATGTACAGGTCCTCAAATACGTCCTCCAAAAAAATAAATGTACAGGTCCTCAAATACGTCCTCAAAAAAAATAAACGCATAGATCCTCAAATACGTCCTCAAAAAAATAAATGCACAGGTCCTCAAATACGTCCTCAAAAAAATAAATGCACAGGTCCTCAAATACGTCCTCAATAAAATAAATGTACAGGTCCACAAACACGTCCTCAAAAAAATAAATGTACAGGTCCTCAAATACGTCCTCAAAAAAATAAATGCACAGGTCCTCAAATACGTCCTCAAAAAAACAAACACACAGGTCCTCAAATACGTCCTCAAAAAAATAAACGAACAGATCCTCAAATACGTCCTCAAAAAAATAAATGCACAGGTCCTCAAATACGTCCTCAAAAAAATGAACGCACAGATCCTCAAATACGTCCTCAAAAAAATAAATGCACAGATCCTCAAATACATCCTCAAAAAAATAAATGTACAGATCCTCAAATACGTCCTCAAAAAAAAACGCACAGGTCCTCAAATACGTCCTCAAAAAAATGAACGCACAGATCCTCAAATACGTCCTCAAAAAAATAAACGCACAGATCCTCAAATACGTCCTCAAAAAAATAAACGCACAGATCCTCAAATACGTCCTCAAAAAAACAAACACACAGGTCCTCAAATACGTCCTCAAAAAAATGAACGCACAGATCCTCAAATACGTCCTCAAAAAAATGAACGCACAGATCCTCAAATACGTCCTCAAAAAAATAAATGCACAGATCCTCAAATACGTCCTAAAAAAAATAAATGTACAGATCCTCAAATACGTCTTAAAAAAAATAAATGCACAGATCCTCAAATACTTTAAAAAAAAAAGTACAGATCCTCAAATACGTCCTCAAAAAAATTAACGCACTGGTCCTCAAATACGTCCTCAAAAAAACAAACACACAGGTCCTCAAATACGTCCTCAAAAAAATAAACGCACAGATCCTCAAATACGTCCTCAAAAAAAACGCACAGGTCCTCAAATACGTCCTCAAAAAAATAAACGAACAGATCCTCAAATACGTCCTCAAAAAAACAAACACACAGGTCCTCAAATACGTCCTCAAAAAAATGAACGCACAGATCCTCAAATACGTCCTCAAAAAAATAAATGCACAGATCCTCAAATACGTCCTCAAAAAAATAAATGTACAGATCCTCAAATACGTCCTCAAAAAAATAAACGCACAGATCCTCAAATACGTCCTCAAAAAAATAAATGCACAGATCCTCAAATACGTCCTAAAAAAATAAATGTACAGATCCTCAAATACGTCCTCAAAAAAATAAACACACAGATCCTCAAATACGTCCTCAAAAAAATAAATGCACAGATCCTCAAATACGTCCTAAAAAAATAAATGTACAGATCCTCAAATACGTCTTAAAAAAATAAATGCACAGATCCTCAAATACGTCCTCAAAAAAATAAACGCACAGATCCTCAAATACGTCCTCAAAAAAATAAATGCACAGATCCTCAAATACGTCCTCAAAAAAACAAACACACAGGTCCTCAAATACGTCCTCAAAAAAACAAACACACAGGTCCTCAAATACGTCCTCAAAAAAATGAACGCACAGATCCTCAAATACGTCCTCAAAAAAATAAATGCAAAGGTCCTCAAATACGTCCTCAAAAAAATAAATGCACAGATCCTCAAATACGTCCTCAAAAAAATAAATGCACAGGTCCTCAAATACGTCCTCAAAAAAAACGCACAGGTCCTCAAATACGTCCTCAAAAAAATAAACGAACAGATCCTCAAATACGTCCTCAAAAAAACAAACACACAGGTCCTCAAATACGTCCTCAAAAAAATGAACGCACAGATCCTCAAATACGTCCTCAAAAAAATAAATGCACAGATCCTCAAATACGTCCTCAAAAAAATAAATGTACAGATCCTCAAATACGTCCTCAAAAAAATAAACGCACAGATCCTCAAATACGTCCTCAAAAAAAACGCACAGGTCCTCAAATACGTCCTCAAAAAAATAAACGAACAGATCCTCAAATACGTCCTCAAAAAAATGAACGCACAGATCCTCAAATACGTCCTCAAAAAAATAAATGTACAGATCCTCAAATACGTCCTCAAAAAAATAAACACACAGATCCTCAAATACGTCCTCAAAAAAATAAATGCACAGATCCTCAAATACGTCCTAAAATAATAAATGTACAGATCCTCAAATACGTCTTAAAAAAATAAATGCACAGATCCTCAAATACGTCCTCAAAAAAATAAACGCACAGATCCTCAAATACGTCCTCAAAAAAATAAATGCACAGATCCTCAAATACGTCCTACAAAAATAAATGTACAGATCCTCAAATACGTCCTCAAAAAAATGAACGCACAGATCCTCAAATACGTTCTCAAAAAAATAAATGTACAGATCCTCAAATACGTCCTCAAAAAAATAAATGTACAGATCCTCAAATACGTCCTCAAAAAAATAAACACACAGATCCTCAAATACGTCCTAAAATAATAAATGTACAGATCCTCAAATACGTCTTAAAAAAACAAACACACAGGTCCTCAAATACGTCCTCAAAAAAATGAACGCACAGATCCTCAAATACGTCCTCAAAAAAATAAATGCACAGATCCTCAAATACGTCCTCAAAAAAACAAACACACAGGTCCTCAAATACGTCCTCAAAAAAATGAACGCACAGATCCTCAAATACGTTCTCAAAAAAATAAATGTACAGATCCTCAAATACGTCCTCAAAAAAATAAACGCACAGATCCTCAAATACGTCCTCAAAAAAATAAATGCACAGATCCTCAAATACGTCCTAAAAAAAATAAATGTACAGATCCTCAAATACGTCCTCAAAAAAATAAACACACAGATCCTCAAATACGTCCTCAAAAAAATAAATGCACAGATCCTCAAATACGTCCTAAAATAATAAATGTACAGATCCTCAAATACGTCTTAAAAAAATAAATGCACAGATCCTCAAATACGTCCTCAAAAAAATAAACGCACAGATCCTCAAATACGTCCTCAAAAAAATAAATGCACAGATCCTCAAATACGTCCTACAAAAATAAATGTACAGATCCTCAAATACGTCTTAAAAAAATAAATGCACAGATCCTCAAATACGTCCTCAAAAAAATAAATGCACAAGTCTTCAAATACGTCCTCAAAAAAATAAATGCAAAGGTCCTCAAATACGTCCTCAAAAAAATAAATGTACAGGTCCACAAACACGTCCTCAAAAAAATAAATGTACAGGTCCTCAAATACGTCCTCCAAAAAAATAAATGTACAGATCCTCAAATACGTCCTCAAAAAAATAAATGCACAGGTCCTCAAATACGTCCTCAATAAAATAAATGTACAGGTCCACAAACACGTCCTCAAAAAAATAAATGTACAGGTCCTCAAATACGTCCTCCAAAAAAATAAATGTACAGGTCCTCAAATACGTCCTCAAAAAAAATAAACGCATAGATCCTCAAATACGTCCTCAAAAAAATAAATGCACAGGTCCTCAAATACGTCCTCAAAAAAATAAATGCACAGGTCCTCAAATACGTCCTCAATAAAATAAATGTACAGGTCCACAAACACGTCCTCAAAAAAATAAATGTACAGGTCCTCAAATACGTCCTCAAAAAAATAAATGCACAGGTCCTCAAATACGTCCTCAAAAAAATAAATGCACAGATCCTCAAATACGTCCTCAAAAAAATAAATGTACAGATCCTCAAATACGTCCTCAAAAAAATAAACGCACAGATCCTCAAATACGTCCTCAAAAAAATAAATGCACAGATCCTCAAATACGTCCTACAAAAATAAATGTACAGATCCTCAAATACGTCTTAAAAAAATAAATGCACAGATCCTCAAATACGTCCTCAAAAAAATAAATGCACAGGTCCTCAAATACGTCCTCAAAAAAATAAATGCACAGGTCCTCAAATACGTCCTCAATAAAATAAATGTACAGGTCCACAAACACGTCCTCAAAAAAATAAATGTACAGGTCCTCAAATACGTCCTCAAAAAAATAAATGCACAGGTCCTCAAATACGTCCTCAAAAAAATAAATGCACAGATCCTCAAATACGTCCTCAAAAAAATAAATGTACAGATCCTCAAATACGTCCCCAAAAAAATAAACGCACAGATCCTCAAATACGTCCTCAAAAAAATAAATGCACAGATCCTCAAATACGTCCTACAAAAATAAATGTACAGATCCTCAAATACGTCTTAAAAAAATAAATGCACAGATCCTCAAATACGTCCTCAAAAAAATAAATGCACAAGTCTTCAAATACGTCCTCAAAAAAATAAATGCAAAGGTCCTCAAATACGTCCTCAAAAAAATAAATGTACAGGTCCACAAACACGTCCTCAAAAAAATAAATGTACAGGTCCTCAAATACGTCCTCCAAAAAAATAAATGTACAGATCCTCAAATACGTCCTCAAAAAAATAAATGCACAGGTCCTCAAATACGTCCTCAATAAAATAAATGTACAGGTCCACAAACACGTCCTCAAAAAAATAAATGTACAGGTCCTCAAATACGTCCTCCAAAAAAATAAATGTACAGGTCCTCAAATACGTCCTCAAAAAAAATAAACGCATAGATCCTCAAATACGTCCTCAAAAAAATAAATGCACAGGTCCTCAAATACGTCCTCAAAAAAATAAATGCACAGGTCCTCAAATACGTCCTCAATAAAATAAATGTACAGATCCACAAACACGTCCTCAAAAAAATAAATGTACAGGTCCTCAAATACGTCCTCAAAAAAATAAATGCACAGGTCCTCAAATACGTCCTCAAAAAAATAAATGCACAGATCCTCAAATACGTCCTCAAAAAAATAAATGTACAGATCCTCAAATACGTCCTCAAAAAAATAAACGCACAGATCCTCAAATACGTCCTCAAAAAAATAAATGCACAGGTCCTCAAATACGTCCTCAAAAAAAACGCACAGGTCCTCAAATACGTCCTCAAAAAAATAAACGAACAGATCCTCAAATACGTCCTCAAAAAAACAAACACACAGGTCCTCAAATACGTCCTCAAAAAAATGAACGCACAGATCCTCAAATACGTCCTCAAAAAAATAAATGCACAGATCCTCAAATACGTCCTCAAAAAAATAAATGTACAGATCCTCAAATACGTCCTCAAAAAAATAAACGCACAGATCCTCAAATACGTCCTCAAAAAAATAAATGCACAGATCCTCAAATACGTCCTAAAAAAATAAATGTACAGATCCTCAAATACGTCCTCAAAAAAATAAACACACAGATCCTCAAATACGTCCTCAAAAAAATAAATGCACAGATCCTCAAATACGTCCTAAAAAAATAAATGTACAGATCCTCAAATACGTCTTAAAAAAATAAATGCACAGATCCTCAAATACGTCCTCAAAAAAATAAACGCACAGATCCTCAAATACGTCCTCAAAAAAATAAATGCACAGATCCTCAAATACGTCCTCAAAAAAACAAACACACAGGTCCTCAAATACGTCCTCAAAAAAACAAACACACAGGTCCTCAAATACGTCCTCAAAAAAATGAACGCACAGATCCTCAAATACGTCCTCAAAAAAATAAATGCAAAGGTCCTCAAATACGTCCTCAAAAAAATAAATGCACAGATCCTCAAATACGTCCTCAAAAAAATAAATGCACAGGTCCTCAAATACGTCCTCAAAAAAACGCACAGGTCCTCAAATACGTCCTCAAAAAAATAAACGAACAGATCCTCAAATACGTCCTCAAAAAAACAAACACACAGGTCCTCAAATACGTCCTCAAAAAAATGAACGCACAGATCCTCAAATACGTCCTCAAAAAAATAAATGCACAGATCCTCAAATACGTCCTCAAAAAAATAAATGTACAGATCCTCAAATACGTCCTCAAAAAAATAAACGCACAGATCCTCAAATACGTCCTCAAAAAAAACGCACAGGTCCTCAAATACGTCCTCAAAAAAATAAACGAACAGATCCTCAAATACGTCCTCAAAAAAATGAACGCACAGATCCTCAAATACGTCCTCAAAAAAATAAATGTACAGATCCTCAAATACGTCCTCAAAAAAATAAACACACAGATCCTCAAATACGTCCTCAAAAAAATAAATGCACAGATCCTCAAATACGTCCTAAAATAATAAATGTACAGATCCTCAAATACGTCTTAAAAAAAATAAATGCACAGATCCTCAAATACGTCCACAAAAAAATAAACGCACAGATCCTCAAATACGTCCTCAAAAAAATAAATGCACAGATCCTCAAATACGTCCTACAAAAATAAATGTACAGATCCTCAAATACGTCCTCAAAAAAATGAACGCACAGATCCTCAAATACGTTCTCAAAAAAATAAATGTACAGATCCTCAAATACGTCCTCAAAAAAATAAATGTACAGATCCTCAAATACGTCCTCAAAAAAATAAACACACAGATCCTCAAATACGTCCTAAAATAATAAATGTACAGATCCTCAAATACGTCTTAAAAAAACAAACACACAGGTCCTCAAATACGTCCTCAAAAAAATGAACGCACAGATCCTCAAATACGTCCTCAAAAAAATAAATGCACAGATCCTCAAATACGTCCTCAAAAAAACAAACACACAGGTCCTCAAATACGTCCTCAAAAAAAATGAACGCACAGATCCTCAAATACGTTCTCAAAAAAATAAATGTACAGATCCTCAAATACGTCCTCAAAAAAATAAACGCACAGATCCTCAAATACGTCCTCAAAAAAATAAATGCACAGATCCTCAAATACGTCCTAAAAAAAATAAATGTACAGATCCTCAAATACGTCCTCAAAAAAATAAACACACAGATCCTCAAATACGTCCTCAAAAAAATAAATGCACAGATCCTCAAATACGTCCTAAAATAATAAATGTACAGATCCTCAAATACGTCTTAAAAAAATAAATGCACAGATCCTCAAATACGTCCTCAAAAAAATAAACGCACAGATCCTCAAATACGTCCTCAAAAAAATAAATGCACAGATCCTCAAATACGTCCTACAAAAATAAATGTACAGATCCTCAAATACGTCTTAAAAAAATAAATGCACAGATCCTCAAATACGTCCTCAAAAAAATAAATGCACAAGTCTTCAAATACGTCCTCAAAAAAATAAATGCAAAGGTCCTCAAATACGTCCTCAAAAAAATAAATGTACAGGTCCACAAACACGTCCTCAAAAAAATAAATGTACAGGTCCTCAAATACGTCCTCCAAAAAAATAAATGTACAGATCCTCAAATACGTCCTCAAAAAAATAAATGCACAGGTCCTCAAATACGTCCTCAATAAAATAAATGTACAGGTCCACAAACACGTCCTCAAAAAAATAAATGTACAGGTCCTCAAATACGTCCTCCAAAAAAATAAATGTACAGGTCCTCAAATACGTCCTCAAAAAAAATAAACGCATAGATCCTCAAATACGTCCTCAAAAAAATAAATGCACAGGTCCTCAAATACGTCCTCAAAAAAATAAATGCACAGGTCCTCAAATACGTCCTCAATAAAATAAATGTACAGGTCCACAAACACGTCCTCAAAAAAATAAATGTACAGGTCCTCAAATACGTCCTCAAAAAAATAAATGCACAGGTCCTCAAATACGTCCTCAAAAAAATAAATGCACAGATCCTCAAATACGTCCTCAAAAAAATAAATGTACAGATCCTCAAATACGTCCTCAAAAAAATAAACGCACAGATCCTCAAATACGTCCTCAAAAAAATAAATGCACAGGTCCTCAAATACGTCCTCAAAAAAATTAAAGCACAGATCCTCAAATACGTCCTCAAAAAAATAAAAGAACAGATCCTCAAATACGTCCTCAAAAAAACAAACACACAGGTCCTCAAATACGTCCTCAAAAAAATGAACGCACAGATCCTCAAATACGTCCTCAAAAAAATAAATGCACAGATCCTCAAATACGTCCTCAAAAAAATAAATATACAGATCCTCAAATACGTCCTCAAAAAAATAAACGCACAGATCCTCAAATACGTCCTCAAAAAAATAAATGCACAGATCCTCAAATACGTCCTAAAAAAATAAATGTACAGATCCTCAAATACGTCCTCAAAAAAATAAACACACAGATCCTCAAATACGTCCTCAAAAAAATAAATGCACAGATCCTCAAATACGTCCTAAAAAAATAAATGTACAGATCCTCAAATACGTCTTAAAAAAATAAATGCACAGATCCTCAAATACGTCCTCAAAAAAATAAACGCACAGATCCTCAAATACGTCCTCAAAAAAATAAATGCACAGATCCTCAAATACGTCCTCAAAAAAACAAACACACAGGTCCTCAAATACGTCCTCAAAAAAACAAACACACAGGTCCTCAAATACGTCCTCAAAAAAATGAACGCACAGATCCTCAAATACGTCCTCAAAAAAATAAATGCAAAGGTCCTCAAATACGTCCTCAAAAAAATAAATGCACAGATCCTCAAATACGTCCTCAAAAAAATAAATGCACAGGTCCTCAAATACGTCCTCAAAAAAAACGCACAGGTCCTCAAATACGTCCTCAAAAAAATAAACGAACAGATCCTCAAATACGTCCTCAAAAAAACAAACACACAGGTCCTCAAATACGTCCTCAAAAAAATGAACGCACAGATCCTCAAATACGTCCTCAAAAAAATAAATGCACAGATCCTCAAATACGTCCTCAAAAAAATAAATGTACAGATCCTCAAATACGTCCTCAAAAAAATAAACGCACAGATCCTCAAATACGTCCTCAAAAAAAACGCACAGGTCCTCAAATACGTCCTCAAAAAAATAAACGAACAGATCCTCAAATACGTCCTCAAAAAAACAAACACACAGGTCCTCAAATACGTCCTCAAAAAAATGAACGCACAGATCCTCAAATACGTTCTCAAAAAAATAAATGTACAGATCCTCAAATACGTCCTCAAAAAAATAAACGCACAGATCCTCAAATACGTCCTCAAAAAAATAAATGCACAGATCCTCAAATACGTCCTAAAAAAAATAAATGTACAGATCCTCAAATACGTCCTCAAAAAAATAAACACACAGATCCTCAAATACGTCCTCAAAAAAATAAATGCACAGATCCTCAAATACGTCCTAAAATAATAAATGTACAGATCCTCAAATACGTCTTAAAAAAATAAATGCACAGATCCTCAAATACGTCCTCAAAAAAATAAACGCACAGATCCTCAAATACGTCCTCAAAAAAATAAATGCACAGATCCTCAAATACGTCCTAAAAAAATAAATGTACAGATCCTCAAATACGTCTTAAAAAAATAAATGCACAGATCCTCAAATACGTCCTCAAAAAAATAAATGCACAAGTCTTCAAATACGTCCTCAAAAAAATAAATGCAAAGGTCCTCAAATACGTCCTCAAAAAAATAAACGCACAGATCCTCAAATACGTCCTCAAAAAAACGCACAGGTCCTCAAATACGTCCTCAAAAAAATAAACGAACAGATCCTCAAATACGTCCTCAAAAAAACAAACACACAGGTCCTCAAATACGTCCTCAAAAAAATGAACGCACAGATCCTCAAATACGTCCTCAAAAAAATAAATGCACAGATCCTCAAATACGTCCTCAAAAAAATAAATGTACAGATCCTCAAATACGTCCTAAAAAAAATTGCACAGGTCCTCAAATACGTCCTCAAAAAAACAAACACACAGGTCCTCAAATACGTCCTCAAAAAAATGAACGCACATATCCTCAAATACGTCCTCAAGAAAATAAATGCACAGATCCTCAAATACGTCCTCAAAAAAATAAATGTACAGATCCTCAAATACGTCCTCAAAAAAATAAACGCACAGATCCTCAAATACGTCCTCAAAAAAATAAAAGCACAGATCCTCAAATACGTCCTCAAAAAAAAAAAAAACGCAAAGGTCCTCAAATACGTCCTCAAAAAAATAAATGCACAGATCCTCAAATACGTCCTAAAAAAATAAATGTACAGATCCTCAAATACGTCTTAAAAAAAATAAATGCACAGATCCTCAAATACGTCCTCAAAAAAATGAACGCACAGATCCTCAAATACGTCCTCAAAAAAACAAACACACAGGTCCTCAAATACGTCCTCAAAAAAATAAACGAACAGATCCTCAAATACGTCCTCAAAAAAACGCACAGGTCCTCAAATACGTCCTCAAAAAATAAATGTACAGATCCTCAAATACGTCTTAAAAAAATAAATGCACAGATCCTCAAATACGTCCTCAAAAAAATAAACGCACAAGTCTTCAAATACGTCCTCAAAAAAATAAATGCAAAGGTCCTCAAATACGTCCTCAAAAAAATAAATGCACAAGTCTTCAAATACGTCCTCAAAAAAATAAATGCAAAGGTCCTCAAATACGTCCTCAAAAAAATAAACGCACAGATCCTCAAATACGTCCTCAAAAAAACGTACAGGTCCTCAAATACGTCCTCAAAAAAATAAACGAACAGATCCTCAAATACGTCCTCAAAAAAACAAACACACAGGTCCTCAAATACGTCCTCAAAAAAATGAACGCACAGATCCTCAAATACGTCCTCATAAAAATAAATGCACAGATCCTCAAATACGTCCTCAAAAAAATAAATGTACAGATCCTCAAATACGTCCAAAAAAAAATTGCACAGGTCCTCAAATACGTCCTCAAAAAAACAAACACACAGGTCCTCAAATACGTCCTCAAAAAAATAAACGAACAGATCCTCAAATACGTCCTCAACAAAATAAATGCACAGGTCCTCAAATACGTCCTCAAAAAAATAAATGCAAAGGTCCTCAAATACGTCCTCAAAAAAAACAAACACACAGGTCCTCAAATACGTCCTCAAAAAAATGAACGCACAGATCCTCAAATACGTCCTCAAAAAAAACGCAAAGGTCCTCAAATACGTCCTCAAAAAAACAAACTCACATGTCCTCAAAAACGTCCTCAAAAAAATAAATGCAAAGGTCCTCAAATACGTCCTCAAAAAAATAAATGCAAAGGTCCTCAAATACGTCCTCAAAAAAATAAATGCACAGATCCTCAAATACGTCCTCAAAAAAATAAATGCTCAGGTCCTCAAATACGTCCTCAAAAAAATAAAAGCACAGATCCTCAAATACGTCCTCAAAAAAATAAAAGCACAGATCCTCAAATACGTCCTCAAAAAAATAAACGCACAGATCCTCAAATACGTCCTCAAAAAAACGCAAAGGTCCTCAAATACGTCCTCAAAAAAAAAAACGCAAAGGTCCTTAAATACGTCCTCAAAAAAATAAACGAACAGATCCTCAAATACGTCCTCAAAAATATAAACGCACAGATCCTCAAATACGTCCTCAAAAAAATAAACGCACAGATCCTCAAATACGTCCTCAAAAAAATTAAAGCACAGATCCTCAAATACGTCCTCAAAAAAATAAATGCACAGATCCTCAAATACGTCCTAAAAAAATAAATGTACAGATCCTCAAATACGTCCTCAAAAAAATAAACGCACAGATCCTCAAATACATCCTCAAAAAAAACGCACAGGTCCTCAAATACGTCCTCAAAAAAATAAACGAACAGATCCTCAAATACGTCCTCAAAAAAACAAACACACAGGTCCTCAAATACGTCCTCAAAAAAATGAACGCACAGAT
The DNA here is from genome assembly GCA_032873175.1 of Leptopilina drosophilae. Taxonomy (NCBI): domain Eukaryota; kingdom Metazoa; phylum Arthropoda; class Insecta; order Hymenoptera; family Figitidae; genus Leptopilina; species Leptopilina drosophilae. The sequence continues at coordinate 46,005,780 of CM065483.1, forward strand.
CCTCAAATACGTCCTCAAAAAAATAAATGCACAGATCCTCAAATACGTCCTCAAAAAAATAAATGTACAGATCCTCAAATACGTCCTCAAAAAAATAAATGCAAAGGTCCTCAAATACGTCCTCAAAAAAATAAACGCACAGATCCTCAAATACGTCCTCAAAAAAATAAATGCTCAGGTCCTCAAATACGTCCTCAAAAAATAAAAGCACAGATCCTCAAATACGTCCTCAAAAAAATAAAAGCACAGATCCTCAAATACGTCCTCAAAAAAATAAACGCACAGATCCTCAAATACGTCCTCAAAAAAAAACGCAAAGGTCCTCAAATACGTCCTCAAAAAAATAAACAAACAGATCCTCAAATACGTCCTCAACAAAATAAATGCACAGGTCCTCAAATACGTCCTCAAAAAAATAAATGCAAAGGTCCTCAAATACGTCCTCAAAAAAACAAACACACATGTCCTCAAATACGTCCTCAAAAAAATAAATGCAAAGGTCCTCAAATACGTCCTCAAAAAAATAAATGCAAAGGTCCTCAAATACGTCCTCAAAAAAATAAATGCACAGATCCTCAAATACGTCCTCAAAAAAATAAATGCTCAGGTCCTCAAATACGTCCTCAAAAAAATAAAAGCACAGATCCTCAAATACGTCCTCAAAAAAATAAAAGCACAGATCCTCAAATACGTCCTCAAAAAAATAAACGCACAGATCCTCAAATACGTCCTCAAAAAAACGCAAAGGTCCTCAAATACGTCCTCAAAAAAAAAACGCAAAGGTCCTTAAATACGTCCTCAAAAAAATTAACGAACAGATCCTCAAATACGTCCTCAAAAATATAAACGCACAGATCCTCAAATACGTCCTCAAAAAAATAAATGCACAGATCCTCAAATACGTCCTCAAAAAAATAAATGTACAGATCCTCAAATACGTCCTCAAAAAAATAAATGCAAAGGTCCTCAAATACGTCCTCAAAAAAATAAACGCACAGATCCTCAAATACGTCCTCAAAAAAATAAATGCTCAGGTCCTCAAATACGTCCTCAAAAAATAAATGCAAAAGTCCTCAAATACGTCCTCAAAAAAATAAACGAACAGATCCTCAAATACGTCCTCAAAAAAATAAATGCAAAGGTCCTCAAATACGTCCTCAAAAAAATAAATGCACAGATCCTTAAATACGTCCTCAAAAAAATAAATGCTCAGGTCCTCAAATACGTCCTCAAAAAAATAAATGTACAGATCCTCAAATACGTCCTAAAAAAAAAATCGCACAGATCCTCAAATACGTCCTCAAAAAAATAAACGCACAGATCCTCAAATACGTCCTCAAAAAAAACGCAAAGGTCCTCAAATACGTCCTCAAAAAAATAAACAAACAGATCCTCAAATACGTCCTCAACAAAATAAATGCACAGGTCCTCAAATACGTCCTCAAAAAAATAAATGCAAAGGTCCTCAAATACGTCCTCAAAAAAACAAACTCACATGTCCTCAAAAACGTCCTCAAAAAAATAAATGCAAAGGTCCTCAAATACGTCCTCAAAAAAAATAAATGCAAAGGTCCTCAAATACGTCCTCAAAAAAATAAATGCACAGATCCTCAAATACGTCCTCAAAAAAATAAATGCTCAGGTCCTCAAATACGTCCTCAAAAAAATAAAAGCACAGATCCTCAAATACGTCCTCAAAAAAATAAAAGCACAGATCCTCAAATACGTCCTCAAAAAAATAAACGCACAGATCCTCAAATACGTCCTAAAAAAAAAAAGCAAAGGTCCTCAAATACGTCCTCAAAAAAAAAAACGCAAAGGTCCTTAAATACGTCCTCAAAAAAATAAACGAACAGATCCTCAAATACGTCCTCAAAAATATAAACGCACAGATCCTCAAATACGTCCTCAAAAAAATAAACGCACAGATCCTCAAATACGTCCTCAAAAAAATTAAAGCACAGATCCTCAAATACGTCCTCAAAAAAATAAATGCACAGATCCTCAAATACGTCCTAAAAAAATAAATGTACAGATCCTCAAATACGTCCTCAAAAAAATAAACGCACAGATCCTCAAATACATCCTCAAAAAAAACGCACAGGTCCTCAATTACGTCCTCAAAAAAATAAACGAACAGATCCTCAAATACGTCCTCAAAAAAACAAACACACAGGTCCTCAAATACGTCCTCAAAAAAATGAACGCACAGATCCTCAAATACGTCCTCAAAAAAATAAATGCACAGATCCTCAAATACGTCCTAAAAAAATAAATGTACAGATCCTCAAATACGTCTTATAAAAAATAAATGCACAGATCCTCAAATACGTCCTCAAAAAAATGAACGCACAGATCCTCAAATACGTCCTCAAAAAAACAAACACACAGGTCCTCAAATACGTCCTCAAAAAAATAAACGAACAGATCCTCAAATACGTCCTCAAAAAAACGCACAGGTCCTGAAATACGTCCTCAAAAAAATAAATGTACAGATCCTCAAATACGTCTTAAAAAAATAAATGCACAGATCCTCAAATACGTCCTCAAAAAAATAAACGCACAAGTCTTCAAATACGTCCTCAAAAAAATAAATGCAAAGGTCCTCAAATACGTCCTCAAAAAAATAAATGCACAAGTCTTCAAATACGTCCTCAAAAAAATAAATGCAAAGGTCCTCAAATACGTCCTCAAAAAAATAAACGCACAGATCCTCAAATACGTCCTCAAAAAAACGTACAGGTCCTCAAATACGTCCTCAAAAAAATAAACGAACAGATCCTCAAATACGTCCTCAAAAAAACAAACACACAGGTCCTCAAATACGTCCTCAAAAAAATGAACGCACAGATCCTCAAATACGTCCTCATAAAAATAAATGCACAGATCCTCAAATACGTCCTCAAAAAAATAAACGTACGAGTCCTCAAATGCGTCCTCAAAAAAATATATGCACAGGTCCTCAAATACGTCCTCAAAAAAACAAACACACAGGTCCTCAAATACGTCCTCAAAAAAATAAACGAACAGATCCTCAAATACGTCCTCAACAAAATAAATGCACAGGTCCTCAAATACGTCCTCAAAAAAATAAATGCAAAGGTCCTCAAATACGTCCTCAAAAAAAACAAACACACAGGTCCTCAAATACGTCCTCAAAAAAATGAACGCACAGATCCTCAAATACGTCCTCAAAAAAAACGCAAAGGTCCTCAAATACGTCCTCAAAAAAATAAACGAACAGATCCTCAAATACGTCCTCAAAAAAACAAACACACAGGTCCTCAAATACGTCCTCAAAAAAATAAACGCACAGATCCTCAAATACGTCCTCAAAAAAAAACGCACAGGTCCTCAAATACGTCCTCAAAAAAATAAACGAACAGATCCTCAAATACGTCCTCAAAAAAACAAACACACAGATCCTCAAATACGTCCTCAAAAAAATAAATGCACAGATCCTCAAATACGTCCTCAAAAAAATAAATGTACAGATCCTCAAATACGTCCTCAAAAAAAAAAACGCACAGATCCTCAAATACGTCCTCAAAAAAATAAAAGCACAGATCCTCAAATACGTCCTCAAAAAAATAGATGCACAGATCCTCAAATACGTCCTAAAAAAATAAATGTACAGATCCTCAAATACGTCCTCAAAAAAATAAACGCACAGATCCTTAAATACGTCCTCAAAAAAATAAATGCACAGATCCTCAAATACGTCCTAAAAAAATAAATGTACAGATCCTCAAATACGTCTTAAAAAAATAAATGCACAGATCCTCAAATACGTCCTCAAAAAAATAAATGCACAGATCCTCAAATACATCCTCAAAAAAATAAACGCTCAGATCCTCAAATACGTCCTCAAAAAAATAAACGCACAGATCCTCAAATACGTCCTAAAAAAAACGCACAGATCCTCAAATACGTCCTCAAAAAAAAACGCAAAGGTCCTCAAATACGTCCTCAAAAAAATAAACAAACAGATCCTCAAATACGTCCTCAACAAAATAAATGCACAGGTCCTCAAATACGTCCTCAAAAAAATAAATGCAAAGGTCCTCAAATACGTCCTCAAAAAAACAAACTCACATGTCCTCAAAAACGTCCTCAAAAAAATAAATGCAAAGGTCCTCAAATACGTCCTCAAAAAAATAAATGCAAAGGTCCTCAAATACGTCCTCAAAAAAATAAATGCACAGATCCTCAAATACGTCCTCAAAAAAATAAATGCTCAGGTCCTCAAATACGTCCTCAAAAAAATAAAAGCACAGATCCTCAAATACGTCCTCAAAAAAATAAAAGCACAGATCCTCAAATACGTCCTCAAAAAAATAAACGCACAGATCCTCAAATACGTCCTCAAAAAAAACGCAAAGGTCCTCAAATACGTCCTCAAAAAAAAAAACGCAAAGGTCCTTAAATACGTCCTCAAAAAAATAAACGAACAGATCCTCAAATACGTCCTCAAAAATATAAACGCACAGATCCTCAAATACGTCCTCAAAAAAATAAACGCACAGATCCTCAAATACGTCCTCAAAAAAATTAAAGCACAGATCCTCAAATACGTCCTCAAAAAAATAAATGCACAGATCCTCAAATACGTCCTCAAAAAAATAAATGTACAGATCCTCAAATACGTCCTCAAAAAAATAAACGCACAGATCCTCAAATACATCCTCAAAAAAAACGCACAGGTCCTCAAATACGTCCTCAAAAAAATAAACGAACAGATCCTCAAATACGTCCTCAAAAAAACAAACACACAGGTCCTCAAATACGTCCTCAAAAAAATGAACGCACAGATCCTCAAATACGTCCTCAAAAAAATAAATGCACAGATCCTCAAATACGTCCTCAAAAAAATAAATGTACAGATCCTCAAATACGTCCTCAAAAAAATAAATGCAAAGGTCCTCAAATACGTCCTCAAAAAAATAAACGCACAGATCCTCAAATACGTCCTCAAAAAAATAAATGCTCAGGTCCTCAAATACGTCCTCAAAAAATAAAAGCACAGATCCTCAAATACGTCCTCAAAAAAATAAAAGCACAGATCCTCAAATACGTCCTCAAAAAAATAAACGCACAGATCCTCAAATACGTCCTCAAAAAAAAACGCAAAGGTCCTCAAATACGTCCTCAAAAAAATAAACAAACAGATCCTCAAATACGTCCTCAACAAAATAAATGCACAGGTCCTCAAATACGTCCTCAAAAAAATAAATGCAAAGGTCCTCAAATACGTCCTCAAAAAAACAAACACACATGTCCTCAAATACGTCCTCAAAAAAATAAATGCAAAGGTCCTCAAATACGTCCTCAAAAAAATAAATGCAAAGGTCCTCAAATACGTCCTCAAAAAAATAAATGCACAGATCCTCAAATACGTCCTCAAAAAAATAAATGCTCAGGTCCTCAAATACGTCCTCAAAAAAATAAAAGCACAGATCCTCAAATACGTCCTCAAAAAAATAAAAGCACAGATCCTCAAATACGTCCTCAAAAAAATAAACGCACAGATCCTCAAATACGTCCTCAAAAAAAACGCAAAGGTCCTCAAATACGTCCTCAAAAAAAAAACGCAAAGGTCCTTAAATACGTCCTCAAAAAAATAAACGAACAGATCCTCAAATACGTCCTCAAAAATATAAACGCACAGATCCTCAAATACGTCCTCAAAAAAATAAACGCACAGATCCTCAAATACGTCCTCAAAAAAATTAAAGCACAGATCCTCAAATACGTCCTCAAAAAAATAAATGCACAGATCCTCAAATACGTCCTAAAAAAATAAATGTACAGATCCTCAAATACGTCCTCAAAAAAATAAACGCACAGATCCTCAAATACATCCTCAAAAAAAAACGCACAGGTCCTCAAATACGTCCTCAAAAAAATAAACGAACAGATCCTCAAATACGTCCTCAAAAAAACAAACACACAGGTCCTCAAATACGTCCTCAAAAAAATGAACGCACAGATCCTCAAATACGTCCTCAAAAAAATAAATGCACAGATCCTCAAATACGTCCTCAAAAAAATAAATGTACAGATCCTCAAATACGTCCTCAAAAAAATAAATGCAAAGGTCCTCAAATACGTCCTCAAAAAAATAAACGCACAGATCCTCAAATACGTCCTCAAAAAAATAAATGCTCAGGTCCTCAAATACGTCCTCAAAAAATAAATGCAAAAGTCCTCAAATACGTCCTCAAAAAAATAAACGAACAGATCCTCAAATACGTCCTCAAAAAAATAAATGCAAAGGTCCTCAAATACGTCCTCAAAAAAATAAATGCACAGATCCTTAAATACGTCCTCAAAAAAATAAATGCTCAGGTCCTCAAATACGTCCTCAAAAAAATAAATGTACAGATCCTCAAATACGTCCTAAAAAAAATCGCACAGATCCTCAAATACGTCCTCAAAAAAATAAACGCACAGATCCTCAAATACGTCCTCAAAAAAAACGCAAAGGTCCTCAAATACGTCCTCAAAAAAATAAACAAACAGATCCTCAAATACGTCCTCAACAAAATAAATGCACAGGTCCTCAAATACGTCCTCAAAAAAATAAATGCAAAGGTCCTCAAATACGTCCTCAAAAAAACAAACTCACATGTCCTCAAAAACGTCCTCAAAAAAATAAATGCAAAGGTCCTCAAATACGTCCTCAAAAAAATAAATGCAAAGGTCCTCAAATACGTCCTCAAAAAAATAAATGCACAGATCCTCAAATACGTCCTCAAAAAAATAAATGCTCAGGTCCTCAAATACGTCCTCAAAAAAATAAAAGCACAGATCCTCAAATACGTCCTCAAAAAAATAAAAGCACAGATCCTCAAATACGTCCTCAAAAAAATAAACGCACAGATCCTCAAATACGTCCTCAAAAAAATAAACGCACAGATCCTCAAATACGTCCTCAAAAAAATTAAAGCACAGATCCTCAAATACGTCCTCAAAAAAATAAACGCACAGATCCTCAAATACGTCCTAAAAAAAAACGCAAAGGTCCTCAAATACGTCCTCAAAAAAAAACGCAAAGGTCCTTAAATACGTCCTCAAAAAAATAAACGAACAGATCCTCAAATACGTCCTCAAAAATATAAACGCACAGATCCTCAAATACGTCCTCAAAAAAATAAACGCACAGATCCTCAAATACGTCCTCAAAAAAATTAAAGCACAGATCCTCAAATACGTCCTCAAAAAAATAAAAGCACAGATCCTCAAATACGTCCTCAAAAAAATAAACGCACAGATCCTCAAATACGTCCTCAAAAAAATAAATGCACAGGTCCTCAAATACGTCCTCAATAAAATAAATGTACAGGTCCACAAACACGTCCTCAAAAAAATAAATGTACAGGTCCTCAAATACGTCCTCCAAAAAAATAAATGTACAGGTCCTCAAATACGTCCTCCAAAAAAATAAATGTACAGGTCCTCAAATACGTCCTCAAAAAACATAAACGCATAGATCCTCAAATACGTCCTCAATAAAATAAATGTACAGGTCCACAAACACGTCCTCAAAAAAATAAATGCAAAGGTCCTCAAATACGTCCTCAAAAAAATAAATGCACAGATCCTCAAATACGTCCTCAAAAAAATAAATGCTCAGGTCCTCAAATACGTCCTCAAAAAAACAAACACACAGGTCCTCAAATACGTCCTCAAAAATATGAACGCACAGATCCTCCAATACGTCCTCAAAAAAATAAATGCACAGATCCTCAAATACGTCCTCAAAAAAATGAACGCACAGATCCTCAAATACGTCCTCAAAAAAAAACGCATAGGTCCTCAAATACGTCCTCAAAAACATAAACGAACAGATCCTCAAATACGTCCTCAACAAAATAAATGCACAGGTCCTCAAATACGTTCTCAAAAAAATAAATGCAAAGGTCCTCAAATACGTCCTCAAAAAAACAAACACACAGGTCCTCAAATACGTCCTCAAAAAAATGAACGCACAGATCCTCAAATACGTCCTCAAAAAAATAAATGCAAAGGTCCTCAAATACGTCCTCAAAAAAATAAATGCACAGATCCTCAAATACGTCCTCAAAAAAATAAATGCACAGATCCTCAAATACGTCCTTAAAAAAATAAATGCTCAGGTCCTCAAATACGTCCTCAAAAAAATAAAAGCACAGATCCTCAAATACGTCCTCAAAAAAATAAAAGCACAGATCCTCAAATACGTCCTCAAAAAAATAAACGCACAGATCCTCAAATACGTCCTCAAAAAAAAAAACGCAAAGGTCCTCAAATACGTCCTCAAAAAAATAAACGAACAGATCCTCAAATACGTCCTCAAAAATATAAACGCACAGATCCTCAAATACGTCCTCAAAAAAATAAATGCAAAGGGCCTTCCAATACGTCCTCAAAAAAATAAATACACAGATCCTCAAATACGTCCTCAAAAAAATAAATGCTCAGGTCCTCAAATACGTCCTCAAAAAAATAAAAGCACAGATCCTCAAATACGTCCTCAAAAAAATAAAAGCACAGATCCTCAAATACGTCCTCAAAAAAATAAACGCACAGATCCTCAAATACGTCCTCAAAAAAATAAATGCACAGGTCCTCAAATACGTCCTCAATAAAATAAATGTACAGGTCCACAAACACGTCCTCAAAAAAATAAATGTACAGGTCCTCAAATACGTCCTCCAAAAAAATAAATGTACAGGTCCTCAAATACGTCCTCAAAAAAAATAAACGCATAGATCCTCAAATACGTCCTCAAAAAAATAAATGCACAGGTCCTCAAATACGTCCTCAAAAAAATAAATGCACAGGTCCTCAAATACGTCCTCAATAAAATAAACACACAGGTCCTCAAATACGTCCTCAAAAAAATGAACGCACAGATCCTCAAATACGTCCTCAAAAAAACAAACACACAGGTCCTCAAATACGTCCTCAAAAAAATGAACGCACAGATCCTCAAATACGACCTCAAAAAAATAAATGCACAGATCCTCAAATACGTCCTCAAAAAAATAAATGTACAGATCCTCAAATACGTCCTCAAAAAAAACGCACAGGTCCTCAAATACGTCCTCAAAAAAATAAACGAACAGATCCTCAAATACGTCCTCAAAAAAATAAATGCACAGGTCCTCAAATACGTCATCAAAAAAATGAACGCACAGATCCTCAAATACGTCCTGAAAAAAATAAATGCACAGATCCTCAAATACATCCTCAAAAAATAAATGTACAGATCCTCAAATACGTCCTCAAAAAAAAACGCACAGGTCCTCAAATACGTCCTCAAAAAAAAATGCAAAAGTCCTCAAATACGTCCTCAAAAAAATAAACGAACAGATCCTCAAATACGTCCTCAACAAAATAAATGCACAGGTCCTCAAATACGTCCTCAAAAAAATAAATGCAAAGGTCCTCAAATACGTCCTCAAAAAAACAAACACACAGGTCCTCAAATACGTCCTCAAAAAAATGAACGCACAGATCCTCAAATACGTCCTCAAAAAAAAAACGCAAAGGTCCTCAAATACGTCCTCAAAAAAATAAACGAACAGATCCTCAAATACGTCCTCAAAAAAACAAACACACAGGTCCTCAAATACGTCCTCAAAAAAATAAATGTACAGGTCCTCAAATACTTTAAAAAAAAAAAAAGTACAGATCCTCAAATACGTCCTCAAAAAAATTAACGCACTGGTCCTCAAATACGTCCTCAAAAAAAACAAACACACAGGTCCTCAAATACGTCCTCAAAAAAATAAACGCACAGATCCTCAAATACGTCCTCAAAAAAAAACGCACAGGTCCTCAAATACGTCCTCAAAAAAATAAACGAACAGATCCTCAAATACGTCCTCAAAAAAACACACAGGTCCTCAAATACGTCCTCAAAAAAATGAACGCACAGATCCTCAAATACGTCCTCAAAAAAAAAATGCACAGATCCTCAAATACGTCCTCAAAAAAATAAATGTACAGATCCTCAAATACATCCTCAAAAAAATAAATGCAAAGGTCCTCAAATACGTCCTCAAAAAAATAAACGAACAGATCCTCAAATACGTCCTCAAAAAAATAAATGTACAGATCCTCAAATACGTCCTCAAAAAAATAAATGTACAGATCCTCAAATACGTCCTAAAAAAAATCGCACAGATCCTCAAATACGTCCTCAAAAAAATAAACGCACAGATCCTCAAATACGTCCTCAAAAAAAAACGCAAAGGTCCTCAAATACGTCCTCAAAAAAATAAACAAACAGATCCTCAAATACGTCCTCAACAAAATAAATGCACAGGTCCTCAAATACGTCCTCAAAAAAATAAATGCAAAGGTCCTCAAATACGTCCTCAAAAAAACAAACTCACATGTCCTCAAAAACGTCCTCAAAAAAATAAATGCAAAGGTCCTCAAATACGTCCTCAAAAAAATAAATGCAAAGGTCCTCAAATACGTCCTCAAAAAAATAAATGCACAGATCCTCAAATACGTCCTCAAAAAAATAAATGCTCAGGTCCTCAAATACGTCCTCAAAAAAATAAAAGCACAGATCCTCAAATACGTCCTCAAAAAAATAAAAGCACAGATCCTCAAATACGTCCTCAAAAAAATAAAAGCTCAGATCCTCAAATACGTCCTAAAAAAAAAACGCAAAGGTCCTCAAATACGTCCTCAAAAAAAAAAACGCAAAGGTCCTTAAATACGTCCTCAAAAAAATAAACGAACAGATCCTCAAATACGTCCTCAAAAATATAAACGCACAGATCCTCAAATACGTCCTCAAAAAAATAAACGCACAGATCCTCAAATACGTCCTCAAAAAAATTAAAGCACAGATCCTCAAATACGTCCTCAAAAAAATAAATGCACAGATCCTCAAATACGTCCTAAAAAAATAAATGTACAGATCCTCAAATACGTCCTCAAAAAAATAAAAGCACAGATCCTCAATTAAGTCCTCAAAAAAAAAACGCAAAGTTACTCAAATACGTCCTCAAAAAAATAAACGAACAGATCCTCAAATACGTCCTCAAAAAAACAAACACACAGGTCCTCAAATACGTCCTCAAAAAAATGAACGCACAGATCCTCAAATACGTCCTCAAAAAAATAAATGCACAGATCCTCAAATACGTCCTCAAAAAAATAAATGTACAGATCCTCAAATACGTCCTCAAAAAAATAAATGCAAAGGTCCTCAAATACGTCCTCAAAAAAATAAACGCACAGATCCTCAAATACGTCCTCAAAAAAATAAATGCTCAGGTCCTCAAATACGTCCTCAAAAAATAAAAGCACAGATCCTCAAATACGTCCTCAAAAAAATAAAAGCACAGATCCTCAAATACGTCCTCAAAAAAATAAACGCACAGATCCTCAAATACGTCCTCAAAAAAAAACGCAAAGGTCCTCAAATACGTCCTCAAAAAAATAAACAAACAGATCCTCAAATACGTCCTCAACAAAATAAATGCACAGGTCCTCAAATACGTCCTCAAAAAAATAAATGCAAAGGTCCTCAAATACGTCCTCAAAAAAACAAACACACATGTCCTCAAATACGTCCTCAAAAAAATAAATGCAAAGGTCCTCAAATACGTCCTCAAAAAAATAAATGCAAAGGTCCTCAAATACGTCCTCAAAAAAATAAATACACAGATCCTCAAATACGTCCTCAAAAAAATAAATGCTCAGGTCCTCAAATACGTTCTCAAAAAAATAAAAGCACAGATCCTCAAATACGACCTCAAAAAAATAAAAGCACAGATCCTCAAATACGTCCTCAAAAAAATAAACGCACAGATCCTCAAATACGTCCTCAAAAAAAAAACGCAAAGGTCCTCAAATACGTCCTCAAAAAAATAAACGCAAAGGTCCTCAAATACGTCCTCAAAAAAATAAACGCACAGATCCTCAAATACGTCCTCAAAAATATAAACGCACAGATCCTCAAATACGTCCTCAAAAAAATAAACGCACAGATCCTCAAATACGTCCTCAAAAAAATTAAAGCACAGATCCTCAAATACGTCCTCAAAAAAATAAATGCACAGATCCTCAAATAAGTCCTCAAAAAAATAAATGCACAGATCCTCAAATACGTCCTCAAAAAAATAAATGTACAGATCCTCAAATACGTCCTCAAAAAAAAAAACGCACAGATCCACAAATACGTCCTCAAAAAAAAACGCACAGGTCCTCAAATACGTCCTCAAAAAAATAAACGAACAGATCCTCAAATACGTCCTCAAAAAAACAAACACACAGGTCCTCAAATACGTCCTCAAAAAAATGAACGCACAGATCCTCAAATACGTCCTCAAAAAAATAAATGCACAGATCCTCAAATACGTCCTCAAAAAAATAAATGTACAGATCCTCAAATACGTCCTCAAAAAAATAAATGCAAAGGTCCTCAAATACGTCCTCAAAAAAATAAACGCACAGATCCTCAAATACGTCCTCAAAAAAATAAATTCACAAGTCCTCAATTACGTCCTCAAAAAAATAAATTCACAAGTCCTCAAATACGTCCTCAAAAAAATAAACGAACAGATCCTCAAATACGTCCTCAAAAAAATAAATGCAAAGGTCCTCAAATACGTCCTCAAAAAAATAAATGCACAGATCCTCAAATACGTCCTCAAAAAAATAAATGCTCAGGTCCTCAAATACGTCCTCAAAAAAATAAATGTACAGATCCTCAAATACGTCCTAAAAAAAATCGCACAGATCCTCAAATACGTCCTCAAAAAAATAAACGCACAGATCCTCAAATACGTCCTCAAAAAAAACGCAAAGGTCCTCAAATACGTCCTCAAAAAAATAAACAAACAGATCCTCAAATACGTCCTCAACAAAATAAATGCACAGGTCCTCAAATACGTCCTCAAAAAAATAAATGCAAAGGTCCTCAAATACGTCCTCAAAAAAACAAACACACATGTCCTCAAATACGTCCTCAAAAAAATAAAAGCACAGATCCTCAAATACGTCCTCAAAAAAATAAATGCAAAGGTCCTCAAATACGTCCTCAAAAAAATAAATGCACAGATCCTCAAATACGTCCTCAAAAAAATAAATGCTCAGGTCCTCAAATACGTCCTCAAAAAAATAAAAGCACAGATCCTCAAATACGTCCTCAAAAAAATAAAAGCACAGATCCTCAAATACGTCCTCAAAAAAATAAACGCACAGATCCTCAAATACGTCCTCAAAAAAATAAACGCACAGATCCTCAAATACGTCCTCAAAAAAATTAAAGCACAGATCCTCAAATACGTCCTCAAAAAAATAAAGGCACAGATACTCAAATACGGCCTCAAAAAAATAAACGCAAAGGTCCTCAAATACGTCCTCAAAAAAAAAACGCACAGGTCCTGAAATACGTCCTCAAAAAAATAAACGAACAGATCCTCAAATACGTCCTCAAAAATATAAACGCACAGATCCTCAAATACGTCCTCAAAAAAATAAACGCACAGATCCTCAAATACGTCCTCAAAAAAATTAAAGCACAGATCCTCAAATACGTCCTCAAAAAAATAAACCCACAGATCCTCAAATACGTCCTCAAAAAAATAAATGCACAGATCCTCAAATACGTCCTCAAAAAAATAAACGCACAGATCCTCAAATACATCCTCAAAAAAAACGCACAGGTCCTCAAATACGTCCTCAAAAAAATAAACGCACAGATCCTCAAATACATCCTCAAAAAAAACGCACAGGTCCTCAAATACGTCCTCAAAAAAATAAACGAACAGATCCTCAAATACGTCCTCAAAAAAACAAACACACAGGTCCTCAAATACGTCCTCAAAAAAATAAATGCAAAGTTCCTCAAATACGTCCTCAAAAAAATAAATGCACAGATCCTCAAATACGTCCTCAAAAAAATAAATGTACAGATCCTCAAATACGTCCTCAAAAAAATAAATGCAAAGGTCCTCAAATACGTCCTCAAAAAAATAAATGCACAGATCCTCAAATACGTCCTCAAAAAAATAAATGCTCAGGTCCTCAAATACGTCCTCAAAAAAATAAAAGCACAGATCCTCAAATACGTCCTCAAAAAAATAAAAGCACAGATCCTCAAATACGTCCTCAAAAAAATAAACGCACAGATCCTCAAATACGTCCTCAAAAAAAACGCAAAGGTCCTCAAATACGTCCTCAAAAAAATAAACAAACAGATCCTCAAATACGTCCTCAACAAAATAAATGCACAGGTCCTCAAATACGTCCTCAAAAAAATAAATGCAAAGGTCCTCAAATACGTCCTCAAAAAAACAAACACACATGTCCTCAAATACGTCCTCAAAAAAATGAACGCAAAGATCCTCAAATACGTCCTCAAAAAAATAAATGCAAAGGTCCTCAAATACGTCCTCAAAAAAATAAACGAACAGATCCTCAAATACGTCCTCAAAAAAATAAATGCAAAGGTCCTCAAATACGTCCTCAAAAAAATAAATGCACAGATCCTCAAATACGTCCTCAAAAAAATAAACGAACAGATCCTCAAATACGTCCTCAAAAAAATAAACGCACAGATCCTCAAATACGTCCTCAAAAAAATAAATGCACAGGTCCTCAAATACGTCCTCAAAAAAAAAACGCAAAGGTCCTCAAATACGTCCTCAAAAAAATAAACGAACAGATCCTCAAATACGTCCTCAAAAAAATAAACGCACAGATCCTCAAATACGTCCTCAAAAAAATAAATGCACAGATCCTCAAATACGTCCTCAAAAAAATAAACCCACAGATCCTCAAATACGTCCTCAAAAAAATAAATGCACAGATCCTCAAATACGTCCTAAAAAAAATAAATGTACAGATCCTCAAATACGTCCTCAAAAAAATAAACGCACAGATCCTCAAATACGTCCTCAAAAAAATAAACCCACAGATCCTCAAATACGTCCTCAAAAAAATAAACGCACAGATCCTCAAATACGTCCTCAAAAAAACAAACCCACAGTTCCTCAAATACGTCCTTAAAAAAATGAACGCACAGATCCTCAAATACGTCCTCAAAAAAATAAATGCACAGATCCTCAAATACGTCCTCAAAAAAATAAATGTACAGATCCTCAAATACGTACTTAAAAAAAATGCACAGGTCCTCAAATACGTCCTCAAAAAAATAAATGCACAGATCCGCAAATACGTCCTCAAAAAAATAAATTCACAGGTCCTCAAGTACGTCCTCAAAAAAAAAAATGCACAAGTCCTCGAATACGTCCTCAAAAAAATAAACGCACAGATCCTCAAATACGTCCTCAAAAAAATAAATGCAAAGGTCCTCAAATACGTCCTCAAAAAAATAAATGTACAGGTCCTCAAATACGTCCTCCAAAAAAATAAATGTACAGGTCCTCAAATACGTCCTCCAAAAAAGTAAATGTACAGGTCCTCAAATACGTCCTCAAAAAAAATAAACGCATAGATCCTCAAATACGTCCTCAAAAAAATAAACGCACAGATCCTCAAATACGTCCTCAAAAAAAAACGCAAAGGTCCTCAAATACGTCCTCAAAAAAATAAACGAACAGATCCTCAAATACGTCCTCAAAAAAAAAATACACAGGTCCTCAAATACGTCCGCAAAAAAATAAATGCAAAGGTCCTCAAATACGTCCTAAAATAGATAAATCCACAAGTCCTCAAATACGTCCTCAAAAAAATAAATTCACAAGTCCTCAATTACGTCCTCAAAAAAATAAATGCAAAGGTCCTCAAATACGTCCTCAAAAAAATAAATGCACAGATCCTCAAATACGTCCTCAAAAAAATAAATGCACAGGTCCTCAAATACGTCCTCAAAAAAATAAAAGCACAGATCCTCAAATACGTCCTCAAAAAAATAAAAGCACAGATCCTCAAATACGTCCTCAAAAAAATAAACGCACAGATCCTCAAATACGTCCTCAAAAAAATAAACGCACAGATCCTCAAATACGTCCTCAAAAAAATAAATGCACAGACCCTCAAATACGTTCTCAAAAAAACAAACACACAGGTCCTCAAATACGTCCTCAAAAAATGAACGCACAGATCCTCAAATACGACCTCAAAAAAAACGCAAAGGTCCTCAAATACGTCCTCAAAAAAATAAATGCACAGGTCCTCAAATACGTCCTCAATAAAATAAATGTACAGGTCCTCAAACACGTCCTCAAAAAAATAAATGTACAGGTCCTCAAATACGTCCTCAAAAAAATAAAAGCACAGATCCTCAAATACGTCCTCAAAAAAATAAAAGCACAGATCCTCAAATACGTCCTCAAAAAAATAAACGCACAGATCCTCAAATACGTCCTCAAAAAAATAAATGCACAGGTCCTCAAATACGTCCTCAATAAAATAAATGTACAGGTCCACAAACACGTCCTCAAAAAAATAAATGTACAGGTCCTCAAATACGTCCTCCAAAAAAATAAATGTACAGGTCCTCAAATACGTCCTCCAAAAAAGTAAATGTACAGGTCCTCAAATACGTCCTCAAAAAAAATAAACGCATAGATCCTCAAATACGTCCTCAAAAAAATAAATGCACAGGTCCTCAAATACGTCCTCAAAAAAATAAATGCACAGGTCCTCCAATACGTCCTCAATAAAATAAAAGCACAGATCCTCAAATACGTCCTCAAAAAAATAAATGCTCAGGTCCTCAAATACGTCCTCAAAAAAAAAAACACACAGGTCCTCAAATACGTCCTCAAAAAAATGAACGCACAGATCCTCAAATACGTCCTCAAAAAAATAAATGTACAGATCCTCAAATACGTCCTCAAAAAAATGAAAGCACAGATCCTCAAATACGTCCTCAAAAAAATAAATGCACAGGTCCTCAAATACGTCCTCAAAAAAATAAAAGAACAGGTCCTCAAAAACGTCCTCAAAAAAATAAATGCACAGGTCCTCAAATACGTCCTAAAATAAAGAAATGCACAGGTCCTCAAATACGTCCTCAAAAAAACAAACACACAGGTCCTCAAATACGTCCTCAAAAAAATGAACGCACAGATCCTCAAATACGTCCTCAAAAAAATAAATGCAAAGGTCCTCAAATACGTCCTCAAAAAAATAAATGCACAGATCCTCAAATACGTCCTCAAAAAAATAAATGCTCAGGTCCTCAAATACGTCCTCAAAAAAATAAAAGCACAGATCCTCAAATACGTCCTCAAAAAAATAAAAGCACAGATCCTCAAATACGTCCTCAAAAAAATAAACGCACAGATCCTCAAATACGTCCTCAAAAAAAAAACGCACAGGTCCTCAAATACGTCCTCAAAAAAATAAACGAACAGATCCTCAAATACGTCCTCAACAAAATAAATGCACAGGTCCTCAAATACGTCCTCAAAAAAATAAATGCAAAGGTCCTCAAATATGTCCTCAAAAAAACAAACACACAGGTCCTCAAATACGTCCTCAAAAAAATGAACGCACAGATCCTCAAATACGTCCTCAAAAAAATAAATGTACAGATCCTCAAATACGTCCTCAAAAAAAAACGCACAGGTCCTCAAATACGTCCTCAAAAAAATAAACGAACAGATCCTC
The DNA here is from genome assembly GCA_032873175.1 of Leptopilina drosophilae. NCBI lineage: Eukaryota > Metazoa > Arthropoda > Insecta > Hymenoptera > Figitidae > Leptopilina > Leptopilina drosophilae. Next base: position 46,023,375 of record CM065483.1, read on the forward strand.
AAATACGTCCTCAACAAAATAAATGCACAGGTCCTCAAATACGTCCTCAAAAAAATAAATGCAAAGGTCCTCAAATACGTCCTCAAAAAAATAAATGCACAGATCCTCAAATACGTCCTCAAAAAAATAAAAGCACAGATCCTCAAATACGTCCTCAAAAAAATAAAAGCACAGATCCTCAAATACGTCCTCAAAAAAATAAATGCACAGATCCTCAAATACGTCCTAAAAAAATAAATGTACAGATCCTCAAATACGTCTTAAAAAAAATAAATGCACAGATCCTCAAAAACGTCCTCAAAAAAATAAATGCACAGATCCTCAAATACATCCTCAAAAAAATAAACGCACACATCCTCAAATACGTCCTCAAAAAAATAAACGCACAGATCCTCAAATACGTCCTCAAAAAAATAAATGCACAGATCCTCCAATACGTCCTTAAAAAAATAAATGCTCAGGTCCTCAAATACGTCCTCAAAAAAATAAAAGCACAGATCCTCAAATACGTCCTCAAAAAAATAAAAGCACAGATCCTCAAATACGTCCTCAAAAAAATAAACGCACAGATCCTCAAATACGTCCTCAAAAAAAAACGCAAAGGTCCTCAAATACGTCCTCAAAAAAATAAACGAACAGATCCTCCAATACGTCCTCAAAAAAATAAATGCTCAGGTCCTCAAATACGTCCTCAAAAAAATAAAAGCACAGATCCTCAAATACGTCCTCAAAAAAATAAAAGCACAGATCCTCAAATACGTCCTCAAAAAAATAAATGCTCAGGTCCTCAAATACGTCCTCAAAAAAATAAAAGCACAGATCCTCAAATACGTCCTCAAAAAAATAAACGAACAGATCCTCAAATACGTCCTCAACAAAATAAATGCACAGGTCCTCAAATACGTCCTCAAAAAAATAAATGCAAAGGTCCTCAAATACGTCCTCAAAAAAACAAACACACAGGTCCTCAAATACGTCCTCAAAAAAATAAATGCAAAGGTCCTCAAATACGTCCTCAAAAAAATAAATGCACAGATCCTCAAATACGTCCTCAAAAAAATAAATGCTCAGGTCCTCAAATACGTCCTCAAAAAAATAAATGTACAGATCCTCAAATACGTCCTAAAAAAAATCGCACAGATCCTCAAATACGTCCTCAAAAAAATAAACGCACAGATCCTCAAATACGTCCTCAAAAAAAACGCAAAGGTCCTCAAATACGTCCTCAAAAAAATAAACAAACAGATCCTCAAATACGTCCTCAACAAAATAAATGCACAGGTCCTCAAATACGTCCTCAAAAAAATAAATGCAAAGGTCCTCAAATACGTCCTCAAAAAAACAAACACACATGTCCTCAAATACGTCCTCAAAAAAATGAACGCAAAGATCCTCAAATACGTCCTCAAAAAAATAAATGCAAAGGTCCTCAAATACGTCCTCAAAAAAATAAACGAACAGATCCTTAAATACGTCCTCAAAAAAATAAATGCAAAGGTCCTCAAATACGTCCTCAAAAAAATAAATGCACAGATCCTCAAATACGTCTTCAAAAAAAAAAAACGCACAGGTCCTCAAATACGTCCTCAAAAAAATAAACGAACAGATCCTCAAATACGTCCTCAACAAAATAAATGCACAGGTCCTCAAATACGTCCTCAAAAAAATAAATGCAAAGGTCCTCAAATATGTCCTCAAAAAAACAAACACACAGGTCCTCAAATACGTCCTCAAAAAAATGAACGCACAGATCCTCAAATACGTCCTAAAAAAAATAAATGTACAGATCCTCAAATACGTCCTCAAAAAAAAAAACGCACAGGTCCTCAAATACGTCCTCAAAAAAATAAACGAACAGATCCTCAAATACGTCCTCAACAAAATAAATGCACAGGTCCTCAAATACGTCCTCAAAAAAATAAATGCACAGGTCCTCAAATACGTCCTCAAAAAAATAAATGCACAGATCCTCAAATACGTCCTCAAAAAAATAAAAGCACAGATCCTCAAATACGTCCTCAAAAAAATAAAAGCACAGATCCTCAAATACGTCCTCAAAAAAATAAATGCACAGATCCTCAAATACGTCCTCAAAAAAATAAATGTACAGATCCTCAAATACGTCCTCAAAAAAATAAATGCACAGATCCTCAAAAACGTCCTCAAAAAAATAAATGCACAGATCCTCAAATACATCCTCAAAAAAATAAACGCACACATCCTCAAATACGTCCTCAAAAAAATAAACGCACAGATCCTCAAATACGTCCTCAAAAAAATAAATGCACAGATCCTCAAATACGTCCTTAAAAAAATAAATGCTCAGGTCCTCAAATACGTCCTCAAAAAAATAAAAGCACAGATCCTCAAATACGTCCTCAAAAAAATAAAAGCACAGATCCTCAAATACGTCCTCAAAAAAATGAACGCAAAGATCCTCAAATACGTCCTCAAAAAAAACGCAAAGGTCCTCAAATACGTCCTCAAAAAAATAAATGCACAGATCCTCAAATACGTCCTTAAAAAAATAAATGCTCAGGTCCTCAAATACGTCCTCAAAAAAATAAAAGCACAGATCCTCAAATACGTCCTCAAAAAAATAAAAGCACAGATCCTCAAATACGTCCTCAAAAAAATAAACGCACAGATCCTCAAATACGTCCTCAAAAAAAAACGCAAAGGTCCTCAAATACGTCCTCAAAAAAATAAACGAACAGATCCTCAAATACGTCCTCAAAAAAATAAATGCACAAGTCCTCAAATACGTCCTCAAAAAAATAAATGCAAAGGTCCTCAAATACGTCCTCAAAAAAATAAATACACAGATCCTCAAATACGTCCTCAAAAAAATAAATGCTCAGGTCCTCAAATACGTCCTCAAAAAAATAAAAGCACAGATCCTCAAATACGTCCTCAAAAAAATAAAAGCACAGATCCTCAAATACGTCCTCAAAAAAATAAACGCACAGATCCTCAAATACGTCCTCAAAAAAATAAATGCACAGGTCCTCAAATACGTCCTCAATAAAATAAATGTACAGGTCCACAAACACGTCCTCAAAAAAATAAATGTACAGGTCCTCAAATACGTCCTCCAAAAAAATAAATGTACAGGTCCTCAAATACGTCCTCCAAAAAAATAAATGTACAGGTCCTCAAATACGTCCTCAAAAAACATAAACGCATAGATCCTCAAATACGTCCTCAATAAAATAAATGTACAGGTCCTCAAATACGTCCTCAAATAAATAAAATAAATGTTACTCAAATACGTCCTCAAAAAAATAAATTCACAGTTCCTCAAATACGTCCTCAAAAAAATAAATGCTCAGGTCCTCAAATACGTCCTCAAAAAAACAAACACACAGGTCCTCAAATACGTCCTCAAAAAAATTAACGCACAGACCCTCAAATACGTCCTCAAAAAAACAAACCCACAGGTCCTCAAATACGTCCTCAAAAAAATGAACGCACAGATCCTCAAATACGTCCTCAAAAAAAAACGCATAGGTCCTCAAATACGTCCTCAAAAACATAAACGAACAGATCCTCAAATACGTCCTCAACAAAATAAATGCACAGGTCCTCAAATACGTTCTCAAAAAAATAAATGCAAAGGTCCTCAAATACGTCCTCAAAAAAACAAACACACAGGTCCTCAAATACGTCCTCAAAAAAATGAACGCACAGATCCTCAAATACGTCCTCAAAAAAATAAATGCAAAGGTCCTCAAATACGTCCTCAAAAAAATAAATGCACAGATCCTCAAATACGTCCTCAAAAAAATGAATGCTCAGGTCCTCAAATACGTCCTCAAAAAAATAAAAGCACAGATCCTCAAATACGTCCTTAAAAAAATAAAAGCACAGATCCTCAAATACGTCCTCAAAAAAATAAACGCACAGATCCTCAAATACGTCCTCAAAAAAAAATGCAAAGGTCCTCAAATACGTCCTCAAAAAAATAAACAAACAGATCCTCAAATACGTCCTCAACAAAATAAATGCACAGGTCCTCAAATACGTCCTCAAAAAAATAAATGCAAAGGTCCTCAAATACGTCCTCAAAAAAACAAACACACATGTCCTCAAATACGTCCTCAAAAAAATGAACGCAAAGATCCTCAAATACGTCCTCAAAAAAATAAATGCAAAGGTCCTCAAATACGTCCTCAAAAAAATAAACGAACAGATCCTTAAATACGTCCTCAAAAAAATAAATGCAAAGGTCCTCAAATACGTCCTCAAAAAAATAAATGCACAGATCCTCAAATACGTCTTCAAAAAAAAAAACGCACAGGTCCTCAAATACGTCCTCAAAAAAATAAACGAACAGATCCTCAAATACGTCCTCAAAAAAATAAATGCACAGGTCCTCAAATACGTCCTCAAAAAAATAAATGCAAAGGTCCTCAAATATGTCCTCAAAAAAACAAACACACAGGTCCTCAAATACGTCCTCAAAAAAATGAACGCACAGATCCTCAAATACGTCCTCAAAAAAATAAATGTACAGATCCTCAAATACGTCCTCAAAAAAAAAACGCACAGGTCCTCAAATACGTCCTCAAAAAAATAAACGAACAGATCCTCAAATACGTCCTCAACAAAATAAATGCACAGGTCCTCAAATACGTCCTCAAAAAAATAAATGCAAAGGTCCTCAAATACGTCCTCAAAAAAATAAATGCACAGATCCTCAAATACGTCCTCAAAAAAATAAAAGCACAGATCCTCAAATACGTCCTCAAAAAAATAAAAGCACAGATCCTCAAATACGTCCTCAAAAAAATAAATGCACAGATCCTCAAATACGTCCTAAAAAAATAAATGTACAGATCCTCAAATACGTCTTAAAAAAAATAAATGCACAGATCCTCAAAAACGTCCTCAAAAAAATAAATGCACAGATCCTCAAATACATCCTCAAAAAAATAAACGCACACATCCTCAAATACGTCCTCAAAAAAATAAACGCACAGATCCTCAAATACGTCCTCAAAAAAATAAATGCACAGATCCTCCAATACGTCCTTAAAAAAATAAATGCTCAGGTCCTCAAATACGTCCTCAAAAAAATAAAAGCACAGATCCTCAAATACGTCCTCAAAAAAATAAAAGCACAGATCCTCAAATACGTCCTCAAAAAAATGAACGCAAAGATCCTCAAATACGTCCTCAAAAAAAACGCAAAGGTCCTCAAATACGTCCTCAAAAAAATAAATGCACAGATCCTCCAATACGTCCTTAAAAAAATAAATGCTCAGGTCCTCAAATACGTCCTCAAAAAAATAAAAGCACAGATCCTCAAATACGTCCTCAAAAAAATAAAAGCACAGATCCTCAAATACGTCCTCAAAAAAATAAACGCACAGATCTTCAAATACGTCCTCAAAAAAAACGCAAAGGTCCTCAAATACGTCCTCAAAAAAATAAACGAACAGATCCTAAAATACATCCTCAAAAAAATAAATTCACAGGTCCTCAAATACGTCCTCAAAAAAATAAATGCAAAGGGCCTTCCAATACGTCCTCAAAAAAATAAATACACAGATCCTCAAATACGTTCTCAAAAAAATAAATGCTCAGGTCCTCAAATACGTCCTCAAAAAAATAAAAGCACAGATCCTCAAATACGTCCTCAAAAAAATAAAAGCACAGATCCTCAAATACGTCCTCAAAAAAATAAACGCACAGATCCTCAAATACGTCCTCAAAAAAATAAATGCACAGGTCCTCAAATACGTCCTCAATAAAATAAATGTACAGGTCCACAAACACGTCCTCAAAAAAATAAATGCACAGGTCCTCAAATACGTCCTCAATAAAATAAATGTACAGGTCCACAAACACGTCCTCAAAAAAATAAATGTACAGGTCCTCAAATACGTCCTCAAAAAAAATAAACGCATAGATCCTCAAATACGTCCTCAAAAAAATAAATGCACAGGTCCTCAAATACGTCCTCAAAAAAATAAATGCAAAGGTCCTCAAATACGTCCTCAAAAAAATAAATGCACAGATCCTCAAATACGTCCTCAAAAAAATAAATGCTCAGGTCCTCAAATACGTCCTCAAAAAAACAAACACACAGGTCCTCAAATACGTCCTCAAAAATATGAACGCACAGATCCTCAAATACGTCCTCAAAAAAATAAATGCACAGATCCTCAAATACGTCCTCAAAAAAATAAACGCACAGATCCTCAAATACGTCCTCAAAAAAAAACGCAAAGGTCCTCAAATACGTCCTCAAAAAAATAAACGAACAGATCCTCAAATACGTCCTCAACAAAATAAATGCACAGGTCCTCAAATACGTTCTCAAAAAAATAAATGCAAAGGTCCTCAAATACGTCCTCAAAAAAACAAACACACAGGTCCTCAAATACGTCCTCAAAAAAATGAACGCACAGATCCTCAAATACGTCCTCAAAAAAATAAATGCAAAGGTCCTCAAATACGTCCTCAAAAAAATAAATGCACAGATCCTCAAATACGTCCTCAAAAAAATAAATGCTCAGGTCCTCAAATACGTCCTCAAAAAAATAAAAGCACAGATCCTCAAATACGTCCTTAAAAAAATAAAAGCACAGATCCTCAAATACGTCCTCAAAAAAATAAACGCACAGATCCTCAAATACGTCCTCAAAAAAAAATGCAAAGGTCCTCAAATACGTCCTCAAAAAAATAAACGAACAGATACTCAAATACGTCCTCAACAAAATAAATGCACAGGTCCTCAAATACGTCCTCAAAAAAATAAATGCAAAGGTCCTCAAATACGTCCTCAAAAAAACAAACACACAGGTCCTCAAATACGTCCTCAAAAAAATGAACGCACAGATCCTCAAATACGTCCTCAAAAAAAAACGCAAAGGTCCTCAAATACGTCCTCAAAAAAATTAACGCACTGGTCCTCAAATACGTCCTCAAAAAAACAAACACACAGGTCCTCAAATACGTCCTCAAAAAAATAAACGCACAGATCCTCAAATACGTCCTCAAAAAAAAACGCACAGGTCCTCAAATACGTCCTCAAAAAAATAAACGAACAGATCCTCAAATACGTCCTCAAAAAAACACACAGGTCCTCAAATACGTCCTCAAAAAAATAAACGCACAGATCCTCAAATACGTCCTCAAAAAAAAACGCACAGGTCCTCAAATACGTCCTCAAAAAAATAAACGAACAGATCCTCAAATACGTCCTCAAAAAAACACACAGGTCCTCAAATACGTCCTCAAAAAAAAAATGCAAAGGTCCTCAAATACGTCCTCAAAAAAATAAACGAACAGATCCTCAAATACGTCCTCAACAAAATAAATGCACAGGTCCTCAAATACGTCCTCAAAAAAATAAATGCAAAGGTCCTCAAATACGTCCTCAAAAAAACAAACACACAGGTCCTCAAATACGTCCTCAAAAAAATAAATGCAAAGGTCCTCAAATACGTCCTCAAAAAAATAAATGCACAGATCCTCAAATACGTCCTCAAAAAAATAAATGCTCAGGTCCTCAAATACGTCCTCAACAAAATAAATGCACAGGTCCTCAAATACGTTCTCAAAAAAATAAATGCAAAGGTCCTCAAATACGTCCTCAAAAAAACAAACACACAGGTCCTCAAATACGTCCTCAAAAAAATGAACGCACAGATCCTCAAATACGTCCTCAAAAAAATAAATGCAAAGGTCCTCAAATACGTCCTCAAAAAAATAAATGCACAGATCCTCAAATACGTCCTCAAAAAAATGAATGCTCAGGTCCTCAAATACGTCCTCAAAAAAATAAAAGCACAGATCCTCAAATACGTCCTTAAAAAAATAAAAGCACAGATCCTCAAATACGTCCTCAAAAAAATAAACGCACAGATCCTCAAATACGTCCTCAAAAAAAAATGCAAAGGTCCTCAAATACGTCCTCAAAAAAATAAACGAACAGATCCTCAAATACGTCCTCAACAAAATAAATGCACAGGTCCTCAAATACGTCCTCAAAAAAATAAATGCAAAGGTCCTCAAATACGTCCTCAAAAAAACAAACACACAGGTCCTCAAATACGTCCTCAAAAAAATGAACGCACAGATCCTCAAATACGTCCTCAAAAAAAAACGCAAAGGTCCTCAAATACGTCCTCAAAAGAATTAACGCACTGGTCCTCAAATACGTCCTCAAAAAAACAAACACACAGGTCCTCAAATACGTCCTCAAAAAAATAAACGCACAGATCCTCAAATACGTCCTCAAAAAAAAACGCACAGGTCCTCAAATACGTCCTCAAAAAAATAAACGAACAGATCCTCAAATACGTCCTCAAAAAAACACACAGGTCCTCAAATACGTCCTCAAAAAAAAATGCAAAGGTCCTCAAATACGTCCTCAAAAAAATAAACGAACAGATCCTCAAATACGTCCTCAACAAATTAAATGCACAGGTCCTCAAATACGTCCTCAAAAAAATAAATGCAAAGGTCCTCAAATACGTCCTCAAAAAAACAAACACACAGGTACTCAAATACGTCCTCAAAAAAATAAATGCAAAGGTCCTCAAATACGTCCTCAAAAAAATAAATGCACAGATCCTCAAATACGTCCTCAAAAAAATAAATGCTCAGGTCCTCAAATACGTCCTCAAAAAAATAAATGTACAGATCCTCAAATACGTCCTAAAAAAAATCGCACAGATCCTCAAATACGTCCTCAAAAAAATAAACGCACAGATCCTCAAATACGTCCTCAAAAAAAACGCAAAGGTCCTCAAATACGTCCTCAAAAAAATAAACAAACAGATCATCAAATACGTCCTCAACAAAATAAATGCACAGGTCCTCAAATACGTCCTCAAAAAAATAAATGCAAAGGTCCTCAAATACGTCCTCAAAAAAACAAACACACATGTCCTCAAATACGTCCTCAAAAAAATGAACGCAAAGATCCTCAAATACGTCCTCAAAAAAATAAATGCAAAGGTCCTCAAATACGTCCTCAAAAAAATAAACGAACAGATCCTCAAATACGTCCTCAAAAAAATAAATGCAAAGGTCCTCAAATACGTCCTCAAAAAAATAAATGCACAGATCCTCAAATACGTCCTCAAAAAAAAAACGCACAGGTCCTCAAATACGTCCTCAAAAAAATAAACGAACAGATCCTCAAATACGTCCTCAACAAAATAAATGCACAGGTCCTCAAATACGTCCTCCAAAAAAATAAATGTACAGGTCCTCAAATACGTCCTCAAAAAACATAAACGCATAGATCCTCAAATACGTCCTCAATAAAATAAATGTACAGGTCCACAAACACGTCCTCAAAAAAATAAATGCAAAGGTCCTCAAATACGTCCTCAAAAAAATAAATGCACAGATCCTCAAATACGTCCTCAAAAAAATAAATGCTCAGGTCCTCAAATACGTCCTCAAAAAAACAAACACACAGGTCCTCAAATAAGTCCTCAAAAAAATGAACGCACAGATCCTCCAATACGTCCTCAAAAAAATAAATGCACAGATCCTCAAATACGTCCTCAAAAAAATGAACGCACAGATCCTCAAATACGTCCTCAAAAAAAAACGCATAGGTCCTCAAATACGTCATCAAAAAAAAAAACGCATAGGTCCTCAAATACGTCCTCAAAAACATAAACGAACAGATCCTCAAATACGTCCTCAACAAAATAAATGCACAGGTCCTCAAATACGTTCTCAAAAAAATAAATTCACAGGTACTCAAATACGTCCTCAAAAAAATAAACGCACAGCTCCTCAAATACGTCCTCAAAAAAATAAACGCACAGATCCTCAAATACGTCCTCAAAAAAATAAATGCAAAGGTCCTCAAATACGTCCTCAAAAAAATAAATGCACAGATCCTCAAATACGTCCTCAAAAAAATGAATGCTCAGGTCCTCAAATACGTCCTCAAAAAAATAAAAGCACAGATCCTCAAATACGTCCTCAAAAAAAATAAAAGCACAGATCCTCAAATACGTCCTCAAAAAAATAAACGCACAGATCCTCAAATACGTCCTCAAAAAAAAATGCAAAGGTCCTCAAATACGTCCTCAAAAAAATAAACGAACAGATCCTCAAATACGTCCTCAACAAAATAAATGCACAGGTCCTCAAATACGTCCTCAAAAAAATAAATGCAAAGGTCCTCAAATACGTCCTCAAAAAAACAAACACACAGGTCCTCAAATACGTCCTCAAAAAAATGAACGCACAGATCCTCAAATACGTCCTCAAAAAAAAACGCAAAGGTCCTCAAATACGTCCTCAAAAAAATTAACGCACTGGTCCTCAAATACGTCCTCAAAAAAACAAACACACAGGTCCTCAAATACGTCCTCAAAAAAACAAAATCACAGATACTCAAATACGTCCTCAAAAAAAAAAAAACGCACAGGTCCTCAAATACGTCCTCAAAAAAATAAACGCACAGATCCTCAAATACGTCCTCAAAAAAATAAATGCACAGGTCCTCAAATACGTCCTCAAAAAAAAAATGCAAAGGTCCTCAAATACGTCCTCAAAAAAATAAACGAACAGATCCTCAAATACGTCCTCAACAAAATAAATGCACAGGTCCTCAAATACGTCCTCAAAAAAATAAATGCAAAGGTCCTCAAATACGTCCTCAAAAAAACAAACACACAGGTCCTCAAATACGTCCTCAAAAAAATAAATGCAAAGGTCCTCAAATACGTCCTCAAAAAAATAAATGCACAGATCCTCAAATACGTCCTCAACAAAATAAATGCACATGTCCTCAAATACGTCCTCAAAAAAATAAATGTACAGATCCTCAAATACGTCCTCAAAAAAATAAATGCACAGATCCTCAAATACGTCATCAAAAAAATAAACGCACAGATCCTCAAATACGTCCAAAAAAAAAACGCAAAGGTCCTCAAATACGTCCTCAAAAAAATAAACAAACAGATCATCAAATACGTCCTCAACAAAATAAATGCACAGGTCCTCAAATACGTCCTCAAAAAAATAAATGCAAAGGTCCTCAAATACGTCCTCAAAAAAATAAATGCACATGTCCTCAAATACGTCCTCAAAAAAATGAACGCAAAGATCCTCAAATACGTCCTTAAAAAAATAAATGCAAAGGTCCTCAAATACGTCCTCAAAAAAATAAACGAACAGATCCTCAAATACGTCCTCAAAAAAATAAATGCAAAGGTCCTCAAATACGTCCTCAAAAAAATAAATGCACAGATCCTCAAATACGTCCTCAAAAAAAAACGCACAGGTCCTCAAATACGTCCTCAAAAAAATAAACGAACAGATCCTCAAATACGTCCTCAACAAAATAAATGCACAGGTCCTCAAATACGTCCTCAAAAAAATAAATGCAAAGGTCCTCAAATATGTCCTCAAAAAAACAAACACACAGGTCCTCAAATACGTCCTCAAAAAAATGAACGCACAGATCCTCAAATACGTCCTCAAAAAAATAAATGTACAGATCCTCAAATACGTCCTCAAAAAAAAAAACGCACAGGTCCTCAAATACGTCCTCAAAAAAATAAACGAACAGATCCTCAAATACGTCCTCAACAAAATAAATGCACAGGTCCTCAAATACGTCCTCAAAAAAATAAATGCAAAGGTCCTCAAATACGTCCTCAAAAAAATAAATGCACAGATCCTCAAATACGTCCTCAAAAAAATAAAAGCACAGATCCTCAAATACGTCCTCAAAAAAATAAAAGTACAGATCCTCAAATACGTCCTCAAAAAAATAAACCAACAGATCCTCAAATACGTCCTCAACAAAATAAATACACAGATCCTCAAATACGTCCTCAAAAAAATAAATGCTCAGGTCCTCAAATACGTCCTCAAAAAAATAAAAGCACAGATCCTCAAATACGTCCTCAAAAAAATAAAAGCACAGATCCTCAAATACGTCCTCAAAAAAATAAACGCACAGATCCTCAAATACGTCCTCAAAAAAATAAATGCACAGGTCCTCAAATACGTCCTCAATAAAATAAATGTACAGGTCCACAAACACGTCCTCAAAAAAATAAATGTACAGGTCCTCAAATACGTCCTCCAAAAAAATAAATGTACAGGTCCTCAAATACGTCCTCAAAAAAAATAAACGCATAGATCCTCAAATACGTCCTCAAAAAAATAAATGCACAGGTCCTCAAATACGTCCTCAAAAAAATAAATGCACAGGTCCTCAAATACGTCCTCAAAAAAATAAATGCACAGGTCCTCAAATACGTCCTCAAAAAAATAAATGCACAGGTCCTCAAATACGTCCTCAAAAAAATAAATGCACAGGTCCTCCAATACGTCCTCAATAAAATAAAAGCACAGATCCTCAAATACGTCCTCAAAAAAATAAAAGCAAAGGGCCTTCCAATACGTCCTCAAAAAAATAAATACACAGATCCTCAAATACGTCCTCAAAAAAATAAACGAACAGATCCTCAAATACGTCCTCAAAAAAATAAATGCACAGGTCCTCAAATACGTCCTCAAAAAAATAAATGTACAGATCCTCAAATACGTCCTCAAAAAAATAAATGTACAGGTCCTCAAATACGTCCTCAAAAAAAATAAACGCATAGATCCTCAAATACGTCCTCAAAAAAATAAATGCACAGGTCCTCAAATACGTCCTCAAAAAAATAAATGCACAGGTCCTCAAATACGTCCTCAAAAAAATAAATGTACAGGTCCTCAAATACGTCCTCAAAAAAATAAATGCACAGGTCCTCAAATACGTCCTCAAAAAAATTAAAGCACAGATCCTCAAATACGTCCTCAAAAAAATAAAAGAACAGATCCTCAAATACGTCCTCAAAAAAACAAACACACAGGTCCTCAAATACGTCCTCAAAAAAATAAATGCAAAGGGCCTTCCAATACGTCCTCAAAAAAATAAATTCACAGGTCCTCAAATACGTCCTCAAAAAAATTAACGCACAGATCCTCAAATACGTCCTCAAAAAAACAAACACACAGGTCCTCAAATACGTCCTCAAAAAAATGAACGCACAGATCCTCAAATACGTCCTCAAAAAAATAAATGTACAGATCCTCAAATACGTCCTCAAAAAAAAACGCACAGGTCCTCAAATACGTCATCAAAAAAATAAACGAACAGATCCTCAAATACGTCCTCAACAAAATAAATGCACAGGTCCTCAAATACGTCCTCAAAAAAATAAATGCAAAGGTCCTCAAATACGTCCTCAAAAAAATAAATGCACAGATCCTCAAATACGTCCTCAAAAAAATAAAAGCACAGATCCTCAAATACGTCCTCAAAAAAATAAAAGCACAGATCCTCAAATACGTCCTCAAAAAAATAAATGCACAGATCCTCAAATACGTCCTAAAAAAATAAATGTACAGATCCTCAAATACGTCTTAAAAAAAATAAATGCACAGATCCTCAAATACGTCCTCAAAAAAATAAATGCACAGATCCTCAAATACATCCTCAAAAAAATGAACGCAAAGATCCTCAAATACGTCCTCAAAAAAATAAATGCAAAGGTCCTCAAATACGTCCTCAAAAAAATAAATGCACAGATCCTCAAATACGTCCTTAAAAAAATAAATGCTCAGGTCCTCAAATACGTCCTCAAAAAAATAAAAGCACAGATCCTCAAATACGTCCTCAAAAAAATAAAAGCACAGATCCTCAAATACGTCCTCAAAAAAATAAAAGCACAGATCCTCAAATACGTCCTCAAAAAAATAAACGCACAGATCCTCAAATACGTCCTCAAAAAAAACGCAAAGGTCCTCAAATACGTCCTCAAAAAAATAAACGAACAGATCCTCAAATACGTCCTCAAAAAAATAAATGCAAAGGTCCTCAAATACGTCCTCAAAAAAATAAATGCACAGACCCTCAAATACGTTCTCAAAAAAACAAACACACAGGTCCTCAAATACGTCCTCAAAAAATGAACGCACAGATCCTCAAATACGTCCTCAAAAAAATAAATGTACAGATCCTCAAATACGTCCTCAAAAAAAACGCACAGGTCCTCAAATACGTCCTCAAAAAAATAAACGAACAGATCCTCAAATACGTCCTCAAAAAAATAAATTCACAGGTCCTCAAATACGTCCTCAAAAAAATAAATCTACAGATCCTCAAATACGTCCTCAAAAAAATAAATGCACAGATCCTCAAATACGTCCTCAAAAAAATAAAAGCACAGATCCTCAAATACGTCCTCAAAAAAATAAAAGCACAGATCCTCAAATACGTCCTCAAAAAAATAAACGCACAGATCCTCAAATACGTCCTCAAAAAAATAAATGCACAGATCCTCAAATACGTCCTCAAAAAAATAAAACCACAGATCCTCAAATACGTCCTCAAAAAAATAAATGCACAGATCCTCAAATACATCCTCAAAAAAATGAACGCAAAGATCCTCAAATACGTCCTCAAAAAAATAAATGCAAAGGTCCTCAAATACGTCCTCAAAAAAATAAATGCACAGATCCTCAAATACGTCCTCAAAAAAATAAATGCTCAGGTCCTCAAATACGTCCTCAAAAAAATAAAAGCACAGATCCTCAAATACGTCCTCAAAAAAATAAAAGCACAGATCCTCAAATACGTCCTCAAAAAAATAAACGCACAGATCCTCAAATACGTCCTCAAAAAAATAAATGCACAGGTCCTCAAATACGTCCTCAAAAAAATAAATGCACAGGTCCTCAAATACGTCCTCAAAAAAATAAATGCACAGGTCCTCAAATACGTCCTCAAAAAAATAAAAGCACAGATCCTCAAATACGTCCTCAAAAAAATAAAAGCACAGATCCTCAAATACGTCCTCAAAAAAATAAATGCACAGGTCCTCAAATACGTCCTCAAAAAAATAAATGCACAGGTCCTCCAATACGTCCTCAATAAAATAAATGTACAGGTCCACAAACACGTCCTCAAAAAAATAAATGTACAGGTCCTCAAATACGTCCTCCAAAAAAATAAATGTACAGGTCCTCAAATACGTCCTCAAAAAAAATAAACGCATAGATCCTCAAATACGTCCTCAAAAAAATAAATGCACAGGTCCTCAAATACGTCCTCAAAAAAATAAATGTACAGGTCCTCAAATACGTCCTCAAAAAAATAAATGCACAGGTCCTCAAATACGTCCTCAAAAAAATTAAAGCACAGATCCTCAAATACGTCCTCAAAAAAATAAAAGAACAGATCCTCAAATACGTCCTCAAAAAAACAAACACACAGGTCCTCAAATACGTCCTCAAAAAAATGAACGCACAGACCCTCAAATACGTCCTCAAAAAAACAAACACACAGGTCCTCAAATACGTCCTCAAAAAATGAACGCACAGATCCTCAAATACGACCTCAAAAAAACAAACACACAGGTCCTCAAATACGTCCTCAAAAATATAAACGCACAGATCCTCAAATACGTCCTCAAAAAAATAAACGCACAGATCCTCAAATACGTCCTCAAAAAAATTAAAGCACAGATCCTCAAATACGTCCTCAAAAAAATAAATGCACAGATCCTCAAATACGTCCTAAAAAAATAAATGTACAGATCCTCAAATACGTCCTCAAAAAAATAAACGCACAGATCCTCAAATACGTCCTCAAAAAAATAAATGCACAGATCCTCAAATACGTCCTCAAAAAAATAAACCCACAGATCCTCAAATACGTCCTCAAAAAAATAAATGCACAGATCCTCAAATACGTCCTCAAAAAATGAACGCACAGATCCTCAAATACGTCCTCAAAAAAATAAACGCACAGATCCTCAAATACGTCCTCAAAAAAATAAATGCACAGGTCCTCAAATACGTCCTCAATAAAATAAATGTACAGGTCCACAAACACGTCCTCAAAAAAATAAACGCACAGATCCTCAAATACGTCCTCAAAAAAATAAAGGCACAGATCCTCAAATACGTCCTCAAAAAAAAAAACACACAGATCCTCAAATACGTCCTAAAAAAAATAAAAGCACAGATCCTCAAATACGTCCTCAAAAAAATAAATGCACAGATCCTCAAATACGTCCTCAAAAAAATAAACCCACAGATCCTCAAATACGTCCTCAAAAAAATAAATGCACAGATCCTCAAATACGTCCTCAAAAAAATAAATGCACAGATCCTCAAATACGTCCTCAAAAAAATGAACGCACAGATCCTCAAATACGTCCTCAAAAAAACAAACACACAGGTCCTCAAATACGTCCTCAAAAAAATGAACGCACAGATCCTCAAATACGTCCTCAAAAAAACAAACACACAGGTCCTCAAATACGTCCTCAAAAAAATGAACGCACAGATCCTCAAATACGTCCTCAAAAAAATAAATGCACAGATCCTCAAATACGTCCTCAAAAAAATAAACCCACAGATCCTCAAATACGTCCTCAAAAAAATAAATGCACAGATCCTCAAATACGTCCTAAAAAAAATAAATGTACAGATCCTCAAATACGTCTTAAAAAAAATAAATGCACAGATCCTCAAATACGTCCTCAAAAAAATAAATGCACAAGTCTTCAAATACGTCCTCAAAAAAATAAATGCAAAGGTCCTCAAATACGTCCTCAAAAAAATAAATACACAGATCCTCAAATACGTCCTCAAAAAAATAAATGCTCAGGTCCTCAAATACGTCCTCAAAAAAATAAACGAACAGATCCTCAAATACGTCCTCAAAAAAATAAATGCAAAGGTCCTCAAATACGTCCTCAAAAAAATAAATGCACAGATCCTCAAATACGTCCTCAGAAAAATAAATGCTCAGGTCCTCAAATACATCCTCAAAAAAATAAAAACACAGATCCTCATATACGTCCTCAAAAAAATTAAAGCACAGATCCTCAAATACGTCCTCAAAAAAATAAACGCACAGATCCTCAAATACGTCCTCAAAAAAAAACGCAAAGGTCCTCAAATACGTCCTCAAAAAAATAAACGAACAGATCCTCAAATACGTCCTCAAAAAAATAAATGCACAGGTCCTCAAATACGTCCTCAAAAAAATAAATGTACAGATCCTCAAATACGTCCTAAAAAAAATCGCACAGGTCCTCAAATACGTCCTCAAAAAAACAAACACACAGGTCCTCAAATACGTCCTCAAAAAAATGAACGCACAGATCCTCAAATACGTCCTCAAAAAAATAAATGCACAGATCCTCAAATACGTCCTCAAAAAAATAAATGTACAGATCCTTAAATACGTCCTCAAAAAAATAAACGCACAGATCCTCAAATACGTCCTCAAAAAAATAAATGCAAAGGTCCTCAAATACGTCCTCAAAAAAACAAACACACAGGTCCTCAAATACGTCCTCAAAAAAATAAATGTACAGATCCTCAAATACGGCCTCAAAAAAATAAATGCACAAGTCCTCAAATACGTCCTCAAAAAAATAAATGCAAAGGTCCTCAAATACGTCCTCAAAAAAATTAACGCACAGGTTCTTAAATGTTATAGTAAAATAAGTTTTTTAATGTCATTTTTTAATAAAAAAATTAAAAAAGGATAATATTTCATTAGAATTAAGAACATTTTTTGTGTAATCGTAAAATTATATAAAACTTTTATAAAATATTCTCTGTGAATTTATAAAAAACGCATCCTTTACTAAAATTTTTTAAACAGGCTTATGTTTTGGTACTTTGGAAAAACCCGGTGTCCAAGATGATCCTTTTGTAAAGTTTTAGAAAAATTAAATTTACTTCTAAAATATTAATTAGCTGCATATATTTCTAATCAGTAAAGTTAGATAGATTCATTATCTACTAGTTCGTACAAAAAAACTCGAAAATGTTGATTTTTCTTTAAATAATGGTCCTTCTCCCTTAGGGGAATCATCTCGTACACCTTTCCCCTATTAACAACATTTAACCAGAAACTTTTAACTTTTATCATAGAAATATAAATATTGTGACTGAACTCGTGAGTGATGCTGTTTATTATACACTGCCGATGTAGCAGATTTCTCTCAGTTCGAGCGTGCCAGGTAACTCTAGCCAAACCGCGTCAAGTAACCCCGGAGGTACTTTTTATATATTTATAAAGTTTTTGTTAATAACATTAATAAAAATCAAAAATTCTTTACTGTCCCTTGAAAACAAATAGTTAAAGCTCAAAACTCTTAAAAAGATATAACAAAAAAATGAGGACGTCAAAAATTTACTTTCGAGTACCAAAATCAATTATTTTAATCTATACGCCACAATAATTAATGAATAAAAATAAAACTTTGTACAAACTTTGAGTTTATTAAGTACTTCAACTCGAGTGGAGAGAAAAAATTATTCAACTGAAAAATTTCGAAAAAAATTTTTTACATTTTTACTTTAAAGTCAAGTCATTTTTAACTTTTTTTAATTTATTTTTTTTAGTAATAATTTTACTTCGTAGACTGCCCTTCTATCTTCATCCTTTTTAAAATTGTAGTCGGCATCAGTATCATGGCTTCTTCGTTTTTTTTGGGGTTCGCCTTGATGAAATTTTTTTCTGAGGTTTTCCAACCTTTTATTTTTTGTTGTTGTTTCTGCAACTTCCTAGAAATAATAATAATTATTATTATTTTATTATTATTATTTTATTATTATTATTTTATTATTATTTACATATTCTTCATCGCTTTCATGACTTTCATTTTCATCATCTTCTTGGCAGACCGCTGGAAAATGATGCCTTTTTCGTGTCAAACGATTTCTGGCACTGGAAGCAGCTATTAAATCAGAAAAGCATGTTCTTGATTTTTGGAATATGGGAGAGAAGGAAAATATTTATTTAGAAAATATTAAATTGGAAAAGTAAATTCTTTATTTTTGGAATATAAGACTTTGGAAAAAACAAGAGGAACATATAAGAGCAAAAAATTTGAACTTTCATTTTTTGAGAGTAAAAAAATTGCAATTTTGAACTTTAGCGAAAATATGAGAGCAAAAAATTAAAATCTTTCTTTTTTAGAGTACAAAAAATTTGTAAATTTGAATTATGGCCAAAAAAGGAGAAAATATGAGAACAAAAAATTAGAATTTTTATTTTTTTAGAGTTAAAAAGAATTTGCAATTTTGAATTGTAGCGAAAACATGGGAAAATATGAGAGCAAAAAATTAGAATTTTTCTTTTTTTGGAGTACGAAAAATTTGTAAATTTGAAGAATGGCTAAAATGTGGGAAAATATGAGAAAAAAAAATAGTATTTTTCTTTTTTTAGATTAAAAAAAATTTGAAATTTTAAACTGTAGCGAAAACACGGGGAAAATATGAGAACAAAAAATTATAATTTTTCTTTTTTTGGAGTAAAAAAAATTTGCAAATTTGAATAATGGCTAAAATGTGGGAAAATATTAGAACAAAAAATTAGAATTTTTATTTTTTAGGGTAAAAGAATTGTAATTTTGAACCATAACGAAAGCATACGGAAAACATTGGAGCAAAAAATTAGAATTTTTATTTTTTAGGGTAAAAAAATTGTAATTTTGAACCATAACGAAAACATACGGAAAATATTGGAGCAAAAAATTAGAATTTTTATTTTTTTAAAGTAAAAAATTACAATTTTGAATTATGGTTAAAATGTGGAAAAACATTGGAGCAAAAAATTAGAATTTTTATTTTTTAGGGTAAAAAAATTGTAATTTTGAACTATAACGAAAACATACGGAAAATATTGGAGCAAAAAATTAGAATTTTTATTTTTTTAAAGTAAAAAATTAAAATTTTGAATTATGGTTAAAATGTGGAAAAACATTGGAGCAAAAAATTAGAATTTTTATTTTTAAGGTAAAAAAAATTGCAGATTTGAACTTTACCCAGAACATGGCGAAATCTTGGTGAATATATGGGAACAAAAAATTTTAATTCATATTTTTTGCTCCCATATTTTCGTCATGTTTTAGACGAAGTTTGAAATTGCCATTTTTTTACTCTAAAATGAAAAAGTTCTAATTTTTTTCTTCCATATTTTTGCCATAATTTGAAATTGCAAATTTTTTGTACTTTAAAGAAAGAAAAATTCGAGTTTTTTTCTTCCATATTTTTTTTCATATTACAGCCAAAATTCAAAATTACCAACTTTTTTAGTCTAAAAAAATGTAAAATTCAAATGTTTTGCTACCAAATTTTCCCCATATTTTCACTACAGTTGAAAATTTCACATTTTTTGTACATTAAACAAATAAAATTTTTAATTTTTTGCTCCAATATTTTCTCCATAGTTTAGCAATTATTCAAAATTCCAAATTTTTCTAGCTCTAAAAAATAAAAATTCTAACTTTTTGCTCATGTATTTTTCCTATGTTTTCGCTACAGTTCAAAATTGCAAATTTGTTGTACTCTAAATTATGACAAATTGAAATTTTTTGCTCCCATATTTTCTTCATATTTTAGCCATAATTTAAAATTCCAATTTTTTGTACTCTAAAAAAATAGAAACTTTAATTTTTTGCTCCCATATTTTCTTCATATTTTAGCCATAATATAAATTTCCAATTTTTTTTTTACTCTAAAAAATAAAAATTTTAATTTTTTGCTTCCATTTTTTCCTCATGTTTTCGCTAAAGTATAAAATTGTAATTTTCTTTGCTCTAAAAAATAGTAATTTTACATTTTTGCTTCCATATTTTGCCCTTATTTTAGCCATAATTTAAAATTCCAATATTTCGTACTCTAAAAAAATAGAAATTTAAATTTTTTGCTCCCATATTTCCACCATATTTTAGCCATTATTCAAAATCTATTCATGCATTTCGCGATATTATTTTGATAAATATACCTAAAAATTTTTAGACAATTCGTTAAAACCTCTTCGAGTTATCGTGTTCACAAAAAACGGGATACACAGATATAAAAGAAAATTTCTTTAAAGGATTTTTAAGAATTTTGTAAATTTAATAAATAGAAAGCTTTCTTTACGAGAAAGCTATAATTAATCAAAAATTGGAAAAGTTGAAAATTTGAATCAACGACTTTTTTTTACAATTAAAAAACACATTTTTAATAAAATTACGAATTAAAAAATTTTGTTTAAAAAAAATAGTTTTTAAAAATTTCATTTTTGTCTTAAATCATGATCTGTTCTTGTCAATTTATGTCACGATTATTATTTAAAAGGCAAAAAAATATTCTTACTTTCTTCTATGAAGGCAATCAACGCGTCACACCATTTTTCTTTATCTCTAAGACATTTAACTTTATACACTTTTTTTTCCTCGAATTCGACACCTTCAATTCGTACATCCTTTAAAGGAACTATAATTGGCTTTTTTTATTATGAGTTTGGCACTCATTTATATATTTTATACAAGCGTACATGATTAACCTCAAAAATAATTTAACGTTTATAAATTGAGAGAATCGGTGATTTTCATTTGTTTTCATAATAGCTTAAAAAACGTAAGGTGTCAATTCACGAAAATTTTTTTTAAATAAATAGCGCCGCTAGATGGGAGCAGCAGACGGATCATTAGAAAACTGTTTATTATCAAGTAGAATATTAAAAATTTATTTCGAAACATAATGAATACAAAAAATAATAAAATAACCCAATTTTATTGAATTTTTAAAAATAAAAATACAGTAAAAAAATTAATTATTCATAAGGAAAAGGGTTATAATTAATGTAATTATAAATAAAAAAAAATTCATCGAACACGGGAGTTGAACTCAGAATTATGAATTAGAAATCCGATGTGGTATCCACTACACTATTCAACGCTATGATGGTCATTTCATTGAAGAATTATTTATGCAAAAATCGTTTTGACGGTCCAAAAAAAAAAGGATCCTGAAATAAATCCTAGGATTAAATTTCAGGATCCTTTTTTTTAATTGATTGAAATACTGAAATTAAGAGGACATTAAAATTATTTAATTTCTTTTGTGTACAAATGTCAAAGAGAAATAAAAGTTTATAAAAGGCAAAAAAAAAATATTTGTGATGAGAAATAGCGCCGCTAGATGGGAACAGCAGACGGATCATTAGAAAACTGTTTATTATCAAGTAGAATATTAAAAATTTATTTCGAAACATAATGAATACAAAAAATAATAAAATAACCCAATTTTATTGAATTTTTAAAAATAAAAATACAGTAAAAAAATTAATTATTCATAAGGAAAAGGGTTATAATTAATGTAATTATAAATAAAAAAAAATTCATCGAACACAGGAGTTGAACTCAGAATTATGAATTAGAAATCCGATGTGGTTTCCACTACACTATTCAACGCTATGATGGTCATTTCATTGAAGAATTATTTATGCAAAAATCGTTTTGACGGTCCAAAAAAAAAGGATCCTGAAATAAATCCTAGGATTAAATTTCAGGATCCTTTTTTTTAATTGATTGAAATACTGAAATTAAGAGGACATTAAAATTATTTAATTTCTTTTGTTTACAAATGTCAAAGCAAAATAAATGTTTATAAACAGGAAAGAAAAACATAGTTTGTTGTAATAAACAGTGCCGCAAGATGGCAGCTGCTGACGGATCATTAGAAAACTGTTTATTATCAAGTAGAATATTAAAAATTTATTTCGAAACATAATGAATACAAAAAATAATAAAATAACCCAATTTTATTGAATTTTAAAAAATAAAAATACAGTAAAAAAATTAATTATTCATAAGAAAAAGGGTTATAATTAATGTAATTATAAATAAAAAAAAATTCATCGAACACGGGAGTTGAACTCAGAATTATGAATTAGAAATCCGATGTGGTTTCCACTACACTATTCAACGCTATGATGGTCATTTCATTGAAGAATTATTTATGCAAAAATCGTTTTGACGGTCCAAAAAAAAAGGATCCTGAAATAAATCCTAGGATTAATTTCAGGATCCTTTTTTTTAATTGATTGAAATACTGAAATTAAGAGGACATTAAAATTATTTAATTTCTTTTGTTTACAAATGTCAAAGCAAAATAAATGTTTATAGCAGGAAAGAAAAACATAGTTTGTTGTAATAAACAGTGCCGCAAGATGGCAGCTGCTGACGGATGTTTAAAAAATTATTTATTTATTTATTTAATTCTCACTTATTGTTAAAAACTTTTTTTCTAATTAATAAATAATGAAACTAATTATTAATTAGTTAATAATTAATAAAATCAGATAAAATAAATTAAAATTAAATTAATAGTTAAATTAATAATTAATTAAATCTAAGTAAGGAAATAGAAATAAAGGATCATTTAAATTTAAGTAAAAAGGTTTTGTTTACATTTTGATAACCTAAATTTTCAAGTTTTTCATAAAGTTTTTACTTACCTTTTGCGATAGAATAATACGTCCATTGGAATTTCTGGCTTATTTTTTTCAATTAACACTCAACATTATTGCAATATTTCTTTTGGGAATATTACTTTTAATGTTTTTCTCACTACTTTTTAAACTTTTTATTAGACTGTACTTCAAAATTTTATTTTCGTACCATTCAAATTATCCGACAGTTTTTTGTCATCAGTGAGACTTACGTTTCCAACGTGAAGTTGACTCTTTCATTCGTAACATAATAATAATTTTGACAAGCCATAGCCTCTTTCTCATTGGCTAAAATAATTACAATTTCAATTGCAATTCATTTGTAATTACTTTTATTTTTTACTAAAATTTTAGTAAAGGCTATCTTAGAATTTTACCAGCTTTACATTCATTACCCATGTATTAGAAATTTCAAATCACCCTGTATACCAATTTTGTTCGATCATTATACTAAAAACGTTCAAATACAATCATATGTAAAATTTGCTTGAAATTTCTTGTGAATGAGACTGGGACCCGTGACGCATGCGCACTTTATTAGTGTCTCATTTGCAAGAAGTCCATCCGAAAAGCGCATGGATTTCGAGCAAATTTCATATTGAGTGGTGGGGAGCATTTATAGCATAGTTTTAAGGAAATCGTGGCATATTTTCTAACCTATTTTCACATCATAGTAAGCGATACTATAAGCGTATGAATGTGTCCTTTAAAAGCACGTATCACATGATGCAATTGTCGGGCGACATATGCTTGTGTGATAAAAGCACACTTTTTTTCTCCGTGTATTTCAGGTAAAATTACTCGACAATTGTTCATTTTTTCACATGATAATCTATGTTGTTCATATGAGCTTTGTTTAACAAAGTGACATAGGCATCGGTCACATATTAAAATACTGTGTTGATGTTTTGTTATCTGAGACTTTATCAAACGTGAAAGATTTTTTATTAAAACAAAATGATGTTTTATAGCGCTATTTTCATTCTCTTTTTTTTCAACCATTAATAAATGTACTAATCTAAAATTTGGATTTTCCTTACTTAAGTAAATTGGAACAATGTCAAAATTTTTATTTCCATTTTCATCTAAACCATAAACGTTTATTCTTAATTTATTTAACTTTTCAAATTTTTTAATATCTCTAAAAGAAATTGGAAACTCAATACCATCGGTTTTTAATATGTCACTGAAATGAGGATAAGAACTCGTACGTGTTACATGACACTTAGCAGGAAACAAAAACGCTGTTATTGACCATAAAAAACAATAATCATCTTTATTTTGAATGTTAATCACAGCTTTTTTGTTTTCAATAAATTTTGGTAATTTAGTATAAGTAGAATGTCCACCTTGAAATGCTTCATACTTATTCATATTAACAACTAAATTAACAATTTCCTTTAAACTCCAACCTGATTCTTTTTCTTGAAATTCCTCAATTTTTACTAATATATAATCTCTGACATTTTCATTATACCAATCGTTTAAATCTGTTGAAACACAAATTATTGAATTTTTTGTATTAATGTGTTTTAAGTCTTCAATCATATTTCCTTCCTTTAAATTTTCAAATTTTCCAGAAAAATTCACATTAACCTTTAAACTTTGATTTTCAAGTAAACTCTTTTTTATGTTACTAATAAATAATAATTTAGCATCATTCAAAAAATCTTGTAAGTCTTTATGTTTTAAATTAACGACTAAACCGGTTTTTACTCTATTTTTAAAAGCATTCTCTAAGTTTTCCCACCTTATTTGATTTACCAATTCATCGTTTTGCTCTTTTTCTTCTTCTTCTTCTCTTTGACTTAATTTTCTCAAACGACCTCCACTTTTCTCTAATAAGCATTGAAGTTTATTTTGGTATGTCTTTAACAATGATAAAGAAGTAATTACACTTTGTTTCTCACCCACACTTAAATTTTTTTTTATTATTTCGAAGATATTCTTCCACTTTAGAAATACTAATATTATTTAAATTAAACACCTCTTCACATTCCATGGGACACGGCCCCTCTTTTCTTTCAACAATAAGTTGAAAAGCTTCTATTATAGAATTTACAAAAGATTTGCAAACTTGTAAATCCATTTTTTCAATTATGTAATGTATTTTATTAAAAATAACGTTTACAACGTTTTCTGATAATGTATAATAGCAAAATAATGTGGACACGTTTACAACGTTTTCTGATAATGTGTAATAGCAAAATAATGTGGACACGTTTACAACGTTTTCTGATAATGTATAATAGCAAAACCAAAAGCCAACCCCAACCAAAAGCCGACAAAGAAATCCCCATTAAGCACCTATAAAAAATTTTTCACCGACAAAAAACCCCCACCAAACACCTAGAAAAATTTTAATTACCCCCCCCCCAAAGGTCAACGGCGGTTATAATATTTAGCCTGACGGAGAAACGCTCTATCATGATTTTGGAAAATTTTTTCTCTTATGTCGTTTAATCTCGTCATTCGAGTTGTCCACTCGTTGATATCAGGGAGTGGCAACTCGTTTCCCCCCTCCACAAGCCGACGGAAGGACTTCAACGGGGCTGGCTCTCTTCCCATATTAAGGAAAGCGGGCGTGACTCGGTTAGTACTATGAAGCGCCGTATTATAGGCGAAACGAAAATCATCTAAATAAATGTCCAAGTGTCGATGGTTATTTTGGATAAACGAGCGAATCATAGTTTTGAGGACTCGATTTATCCTCTCCACCGGGTTGGCCTGTGGGTGGTATAAAGGGTTAAATGAGTGGTGAATTTTGTAAGTGGTGGTTAAATCTTTAATTGCGTTATTATTGTATTCGGTACCGCTGTCCGAATGAAGTACTTTGGGAGTACCCCAACGATTAATTACAAGTTCTCGAAATGAATTTATTACTGTTGTCGCATTAGCTGATCATGTATGACGCGCTGAGTCATATGGCCACGGGGTTTTGCCTGTTCCGTTTTATTTAATTGGCAGACGATACATTTACGCACGAAGTTTTCGATGTCTTTAAGCATACCTGGCCAATAATATTGGATCGACGCGCGATCATAGGTCTTTTGACCGCCTAAATGACCTGCTTGTGTATTTTCGTGTGCTTCGCGCATAATTATGAGGCGATCTCCTTTGGGGATCACCATTTTCCAGGCATTCAAATCGTCTACCAGATCCTGTAATAATGGGTTACTACGATAATAGTACAAAATTCCGTCAGTTACCTTCCAGTTGTGATATTTACGTGGGTCGTTAGTTACAGATTCTATTCGTCCATTATACCAGTCATCGTCAGTCAGTTCGATTGCCGCGATTTTGTCATCAGTCTCCGGTTCGAATGCGCGAGAAAATGCGTCAGGGACTTGATGCAGGGATCCTTTTCTATGGAGGATCTCATAGTCGTATTCTAGCAATTCGAGTGACCAGCGAGCCAGTCGACCGGTCGGGTTACGGAGATTATTAAGCCACCTAAGACAACTATGGTCGGTTATCACTTTAAAGTGATAACCTTCCAAATAGCACCTGAACTTTTTAATAGCCCATATGATTGCCAGGCATTCTTTCTCTGTTACAGAATAATTACGTTCTGCGTTAGAGAGGACGCGACTAGCATAGGCTATAACTCGTTCTTTGCCTTCCTGGACTTGTGTTACTACCACACCGAGACCATAATCGCTAGCATCCGTCTGGAGACAAAAGGGGATACTAAAATCCGGGTAACCAAGAATAGGGGCCGAAGTTAAGGCATTTTTGAAGGATTGAAACGCGTTTTGTTGCTCAGAGGTCCAATTGAAAGACTGACCTTTTCTAAGCAGACGGGTGAGCGGTTCGCAAATTCTAGCGTAATCGTAAATGAATCGTCGGTACCAAGAAGTGGCACCGATGAAACGACGGAGTTGTCGAAGGGTTTTTGGTTGAGGATAGTCCATTATCGGACTAACGGTTTCCCTATCTATAGAGAGCCCATCTTTATTGACCATGAACCCCAAGTATTTAACCTCCGTTACGCAGAATTGGCTCTTCTGGGGACTGATTGTAAAGCCTTTACTAACAAGAAGTGAAATGACATGTTTAAGAAGATTTACATGTTCCCTGAATGTCTTAGTGACGACTATTATGTCGTCCAAGTAGGCGATCACGTTTGGTTTCAAGTCTGCTGTGATTATCTTGTCCATCAACCGCTGGAAGGTGGCTGGGGCTCCGCAAAGTCCGAATGGCATTCGGGTATATTGCATCAGCCCCTTCCCCGGTACTACAAAAGCGGTTTTAGGCTTAATTTCCTCGCTAAGGGGAATTTGGTGGTAGGCTAACTTTAAATCGATTTTTGAAATATAGTGGGTAGAATTAAGGGTATCAAGGATTTCTGCCATAAATGGTATAGGGTATGCATCTTTAACTGTGACGCTATTTACTTTTCGGACATCCAGACACTGACGATAAGTACCGTCTGGTTGCTTAACCATACAGACTGGATTACATCAGTCGCCATTCGATGGTTCGATAATTCCCTGTTTTTCGAGTTTCCCCGAGTTATCGATTAAATATTCGCATACCTTAGGAGACATCCTATGATTTTTCTGTCTGATCGGCGGGTGATCCTCAGTATTGATTATATGTTCGACTAATTTAATTGCAGAAAGATTTTCAGGGAGAGGGGGTACTTCTTTCTGAACTAGCAATTCAATTTCTCTTCGCTCACTCTCAGATAGTAATAATACGATACCAAAGCATGAATTATCATTGGTTTTACCTCCTGGTTTATTAAATTCAATTCTAATAATGGGTTTTTCTGTCATCCAGAGTCTCTGAATACTCGTATCAATTACGATACCGAATTTTTCCATAAAATCAATACCTAACACACATTCATCTGTCAATTCCGGAACTATTCGAATAGTCATTTCATGTGAAACTCCCGCCAGAGTAATTGGTAATGTTATTTCACCAACAATCGATTCAATCGAACCGTTAGCTAACATTACATTACCTGATTCAAGCTTATTTATTTTAGTTTTATTTGCTTCTACTATTGATTTTCCAATCGAATTAAGATAGGTCCGGGATGAGCCAGTGTCAACTAAGGCATGTACTTCGGTATTACCAACCAGCACATTAATATATGGTCTCGATTTCGAACCGATTCCACATAATTCCACAAATATGGCAGAACTTTACCCAGGTGGTTTTACATTGTTTCCAACCGTGATCAAGTTCGCCACAGTTAAAACATGGTGGTTGTTTTTTCGGCTCTCGAAATTTTTCGCGTTTAGGTCTACTGTTTTTATAAGGAGAGTCACTAGTTGACTCCTTTTTTTTATCGAATTTTTACCGTTAGGGGATTTATCTCCTGAATTACTAGATTTACTCGAGTAAGCGTTTGATGGAATATTTTTCTGGTCTTTCGACAATTTCTCTATTTTCTCTATTAATGTTTTAAGAACTTGTGTAATTTTATCATCTGAGGGTTCAGGTTCCGATTTATTCTTATGAGAAACGGGCTGGTTTCTAGTCTACCGCCGTACGCAAATTCAGGGAAGAAAGAGTCTTCCGGCTTCACAAGGGGCTTTTGAACTTTGAGAGAATCTCACATTCTCTCAGTATCTGACGCGAGGACAGATAATTCTTCGAGAGTATTAAACTGGCAACGCTGGATTGACTTTTTGAGTTCCGGTCTGAGGTTCATATAAACACGGTCGAGTATTTCCGTTAGAGTGATAGGTCTTGTATATTTCGAATACAGACCTTGCATGCAAATAATGAAATTCGCGGTTGACTCTTCGGGTCCTTGTATTCGACCGGTAACTTGCTCCTCAAGTCGCCACTGATAATTACGATCACCGAAATAAGCACGACATTCGGCTTTGAATTGATCCCACGAGACTAAATGCGATTTATTTAACCTAAACCATTGTAGGGCTAAACCGTCTAATATTAAGGGTGCCGCTCGCAAGACATCCTTGCCGTGTAGAGAAGAAATCTCCATGTTATCCTCAACCCGCGCGAAAAAGTCATCGACACTAGAAGTTTTGTCACCCGTGAATTTAATTCCCCACTTTCGCACGATTGAATCTAAAGGTTTACTATAAGGGGCAAACAACT
Organism: Leptopilina drosophilae; assembly: GCA_032873175.1. Taxonomy (NCBI): domain Eukaryota; kingdom Metazoa; phylum Arthropoda; class Insecta; order Hymenoptera; family Figitidae; genus Leptopilina; species Leptopilina drosophilae. The sequence goes on from CM065483.1 coordinate 46,052,758, forward strand.
GCTCGTTACCCACGTGGTAACTAGCTGGATTATTGAATTCTCTAGAATTCGATTCTATATTCGGTAATCTTGTATTAACGGGTTGCGTATAGTGATTGGTAGTATTAGCGTCGGCTGAACGCTGGATAATTATCGGTCTAAAGGAATGATGATTTTCAAGATTATTAAAATCTAAATTAACTGGATTTTCTACGGTTTTATTTGGAATTACAGTTGCAGGTCGTTTTAATGTCAAGTCGGGCCTGGGCCAAGCTTGCGCCGGCTCTGGGTGAATACTACAGTTGGCTATGGAACAGAAAACGCCCCGTTCAACAGAGTTTTGACTGACATTAGGATAATATTCACGAGGACCTAAAACTGTTTCATTACGAGTATTATTTTTTTCGTTATAGGTTGACTGGGGCCTAGTCCAGTCTGGGAAACTAGTCGTTAAAGGAATCATATTCCCTGACTGTCTCATTTGACTGAAATCGTCACCAATCTGACTCACGCCTATTGCTAAATTTTTATAATAAGTTGGTAAGGACAAGTCAAAGTCCGATTTCTGAACAGTGGTGGTCATTCTACTCGGTTTAGTAAATTGGTATTGATCTGAAAATGGGTTACTATGAGGTGAGTGTCTCTGGGAGACGTGATCAATTGTTCGCGTGAGAGTAATCGAATTCGCAACTGGCGATCCCATCGTTACATGAAATTGATTTGCGCTATGTGAAGTTATCGTTGGGGCAGATGACGAGTGAATAATATTTTCTGAGGACACAGGGGTCTTTATCAAATCGCGCATTTTCTCTAAAATGATGGAAAACGAATCCGACTCGAAATCATTTAATTCGAATTGGATTTCGTCCGAAGGAAGCCACTCCACAGTACGATCGCCCGAGGCTAAATGTTGAAAACGCCACGCTCGATCTTTTAGGACTGATAATTTACCCGAGATATTTACTTTATGTGAATCTAAATAAATTTTTAATTGGTTTTTCGACCAATTTTCAAAAGGGTTAGTCACTGTTACCGGCGAGTTCATTTGACTCGATCTTTCCAACACAACACGCGCATTTACTAATCGAATTAAAGTCCGAATCATGAAGATGATTCCAACTTATTTTTCAAAATTTTACACATCTTAAAATCTCGGACTTACACAATTTTTCATTTTTACACTAAAAATAATTTTTAAATTCGAGTCTTGATTATGCAATAAATTCCGTTCAGTGATCATCGCGCCCCAAGTTGGGTGCCATTTGTAACTGGTGTTTGCAGATTTTGAGTTAATTTATAAATTTTGATAACACTTTTATTAAATATTTTAAAGTCTTAATTATTAATTTTTCTCTTCAAAAACAAATATAATCAATTTTATGATTCAAACACCTGTTAACTATTTATTTACTCATTTAGTATGGAATTGCACATGGCGCCAGGCCATTTTGACGCGGAATGACCAAACCTAGATATTTATTTATTATACCGACTACTCATTAATTTATTCATAACCGCGGAGAGGGGGAAGGTAAGGATGAACACTGAACAACAACAAATCAGAAAATTTAACACTGATTTAATTTTATTACTTGGTAACGAACTTTGACATTACTCAGCGACAAGCTGCCTAAACAAGACTCGATTATGATTATTATGTAAAATTTTACATATATTGTTTCATAATCGGATTCGAAAAAAGCTAAAACAATATTTTTAATAACACTTATCAGTAATAGATTGAACATAATTTACATAGAATACAAAGTATAATTTTAATATGTATACAACTTCATTATTTCTAAGCTTGTCTTATAATTTTTCTATTCCTTTTTTCACCTTTAATATTAATAATAATTATTTCTTCCGTTTCATACACTAAACTAATTATTAAGTCAAATAATATTAATCACAAATTTATGAATAATTTAATTTTATAAATATAATTCCATAAACAGTTTGAAACAAAACTTTTCTTCGACAAAAGTATCGTCACTTTGATTACTCTGAATATCGTGCTCATCATAGTTACGGTACTGGTGCCCAGCATGGACATTCCTTTCTGCAGGACGATTTTTCTTCAAAAATATTTAAAACATGTGATAGAATATGAATAAAAATAGATTTTGTACATACTTCTTATTTGTGGAAATATGCTTCTACTTTCTAATTCCAAGAATTATCACTTATGACACTTTAAAAATAATTTATAACCCTTTTTTACTTATTTAAATACATTATACTACAAACATTGTATACGCACAACTACTTTTTCCAAGGGCATTTTCAGTTATGTTTTTCCTACAACAGGCCCAAGCGGCGCGAAAGTAACTGTGCGCACCTTAATTTTGTTACAGTTTCGTAATTTTCAGTTACTTTTTATACTTTTTGAAACTATTTCCAAATTTTCAGTTACGTTTCATTAAATTTCTTAAACTAGTTACTGAGTTTTGTTTGGCTAAAGTTAGAATTCCGTTACTCATTAAGGATTTTTACTAAAAATTTTGAATTTTCAGTAACATTTAGAAATCATAGGAGACGTGTAGTAAATTTCAAGCAAATGTAACTTATAAATGCTTTCAGTACCATCATTTGGAAAATTTCGTTACATTTGTGTCTGAATTTTATAGGAAAATTCAGAACATTTTTAACAGTGTGTGTAAGAGATGCAATTGTCGATTCTAATGTTAAGAAAGGTGTATTAGCATAATATGAAGTAATTTTAATTAACATGTCCCCAATAGAACAAATTTTCTACTAATGAGAAGGCTGACAAAAAGTCCAAAAAAGCATTAAATAGCGAATTTTTAAAAAATTAAAAAATTCATAACTTTTTTGTTTTTTGTTGTACTGAAAAGTGTCTAAAAGAAAAGTTGTTTGTTTTTCCACCAAATTTGAGGAAAAAATTTAAAAAAAATATTTTTTAAAAATTGCAAAAAATACAAAATTTTGAAATTTTCAAAATTTTGTATTTTTGTTGCTTTTTGACGAAATGGGCTGCCCAACGAACTTAGCCTTTATTTTCATGGAATAAAAAAGTGTGCCAAATGGCAAGACGATTCATAAAAATTTATTCGAGTTATCGTGCAGACAAATTTTTTCTACAGACAGACTACAGACAGACAGACACTTTTCTAGAAACCATTTTTTTGGAATCAGGGGGTCATGAAACGTAAAGATTTAGCAAAATTAGACATTGCTCAAAATCGCACAAATCCAAGACTTTCTCATTTTTGATGAGAATGTAAAAAGGTAAGCTTTCCATTGCGGGATAGGTTAGAAAAAAAATATAAAATATCGATTTCGAGATATATTGAAATTAAGAATTTGACCTTGAATTTCAAGGTCAAATTGAAATAAAACAACTTTTTTCCATCATAATCTTGTAGCTCATGAAAAACCCTTTAAAATCACTATTTACACTTGTAATTTGATTAATTTTACTTACCAATATATGAAATTGAAAAAAAGATGTTTTCAAAAAAGTCAAAATTTTGAACTTCCATAACTCAAAAAATATTTTATTAAATCTTCTAAATATTAACAGACAATAAAAAAGTCGTTGCTAAAAAATAAAAAATTACAAATTAAATAGAATTATCCATCTTGTTTTAAGAGGCCGGCCACGATTTAGAACTAAACATTTTTGTGTTTACATTTCAAAAATGTTTTTAAGATCGGCGAAACTAACGTCCATACGACGTAACAATAATTTAAATTTACAATTATATTATAATAGAATTATTATAATAGAATAAAGAAATTTTTACAAAAGTGAAAGCTTATACACGTACATATAAACAATCTATATTTAAAATACACTTTTTATCTTCTAAATATTAAAAGACAATAAAAAAGTCGTTGCTAAAAAATAAAAAATTACAAATTAAATAGAATTATCCATCTTGTTTTAAGAGGCCGGCCACGATTTAGAACTAAACATTTTTGTTTAATTCAACGTTCAAAAATTAAATTTTTCTCCTTCGCCATATTTAATTTCATACATTGATTCTCTTCAACTTCCTCTTCAACAGTATCTTTACACACAAACCTAAAATATTTATTTATAAATGTTAATAAAATTGAAACAAATTTTTAAAGAAATTTATAAAATTACGTATTACGAAAATTAAAAAAAAAATTTCCTGCTCTCTTAATTTTTTTTGTTTACATTAATTCTAAGGTATTTCCTTTTCCGAAAATTTTGAATTTCTTTCCTTTAATTTTATTTTATGTAAAAAATTGTTATGGAAAAAATTATTTTTATATATATAACTAGCAAATTTTACGCTTCTAGCGCGCGGAACGTGATATTCAATTTCTTATTATTATGCAAATTACAAATCCTCAATCATGAGTTGAGGACGGAAAATAATAATAAAAAGGAAATAAAAACAAATATTAAATATTAAGATGGCTGAGCTTCAATCTAAAATTGTTGCCAATAGCCGATAGTGATTCCTGATCCTCAATCATGAATTGAGGACGGAAAATAATAAAAAGTAATAACGACAGATATTTCGTTAAATATAAGAGCTACTTCGTTTGATTTTTCGAATTCATGATAAAGAAAAAATCTCAAAGATGATTTTTAAAATAAAAATGAATACATTCATTACAAATCAAACAATAGGCTTAGCCAAAGGCATCTAAGAAGGAAGAAGAATATATTTAATGAACAACTATAATAAAAAAAAAAATTAAAAAATTATATCAATCCTCCAGCAATTAATGTGAAGATATCTTTATATATCTTTTAAAAATATTTGTGACAAAAATAAATATAGTTTAATTTAAATTAAAATAAAAAATCCTAATAAATTATTTGGACATGTCTTGCTCAGCATTAATAGCTGTATCAGAATCTGTATTGTGGAAAACGTCAGTTTATCAATAAATAACCGAAGCAGGGAAAATTCATCTTTAAAATGAACTTTTCATATATTTTGTAAATATATTACAAAAATTATAAAAATAATAACTTCCTTCCTCTTTGTTTGAGATTAATCTGAAAGCCTTGTCCGACTCATTTTAGGATACGAAGAAAGTTTTAAAGATTAAAATAAATACTAGAAGTATTAAAAACAATATACCTTAAATAAGAAAACATTCTAGTAACATCAGTAGCAACCATTGGAGCCTCAGCAAACAACTGGTTTTACATTTACTTCTGTTGTTCTCTAGAGTCAAATGTACTTGACTATAAAATTCTTCTCCATAGCCTTATCAAACAGGCTTTATTACTAATCGCAGCAGTAAGGAATTTAAAATTAAGGAAGTAACAAGGAAACAAATTATTCTAAAACTAAGTGATTCGTCAGTTAGTACACAGTTACATATACTCTAGAAAAAAAAAACACAATTTTGGCCGCCTTACCCTCTTATACGTAAATAAGCATTTCTCTCGTCAGTCAATTACTATATATAAAAACCAATGATAGGTATAATAACATTGGTTTCTTCACAGATTTCATATATGTATAATATTAATTACTTTAATCTAAACAAAGTATTTAAAAATCTCTGATTCTGACTATTATAATTATTTCTCGTTTTCATAAGATCTGATTCAGAAATAGTTATTAGATTAGTACTTTTACTTAGATGACTTTTCAATTATCAAAAGCTGAGACAAACATGACCAATTAACATTAAAATCTAACAATAAGATTTTCAATAATGTATTATATTTGGGCTTTATCGTCAATAAAAAGAAGAGCAAATTAAAATTGACTAATTGAAGTACTTTCTCAAGAATACCAAACAATTTAATTTAAGTATACATCAATTAAATCCAAAAAATAAATAAAATAAATTTAAATATAATAATAAAATAATAATCATTATAAAATTATTAGTTATCTTTCAAAATTGATAAACTTTTATAATAAAAAAAAAAAAGTTGTCTTTAAATTATGTGGATTTAGTAAAACTAAACAGAGATTCCTAAACTCAAAATAAAAATGTATTTTGTACAAAATCATCGTTAGAGTACTTAAAATATTGGAATTTTTATAAAACTAATATATTAAATAAATAAATAAAAAATAAATAAATAAAATATTTTTGAATTAAATAAGATTTAGTCATCTTTATTTTGAAATAGTTTTAGAATATCTAATCCATTATAAAAAAAAAATTCATTATCATCTATAGCGACCAATTTTAAATAAATAGCGTTTAAAAAAAAAAGAAAAGAAACATGTAAATTATTCAGAATTTAAAGGCAGTTACTTCTTGAACTCAACTCTTTTGCATCTATAGATAATATTGGAAATAAAGGAACTTATTAACAAAATTAAATTAGGAATAGCCAACATCTCATCTCGATTATCACAGTTTACGTAGTTTCCTGGGACTTCTGTTGAATATATCGTATTTATAGATACAGAGTAAGGGACATTATAGATTCCTTATTGAGTAATAATATTTTAACTTTGCACTCTCTTTGCACGAGAATATATTATAAATATTGTATTTGCATAAAATAATACACAAATTTATGCCATCAATATTTTTACATTTTATTAGAAATGAAAATTTGAATATGCCTCTCAAATTTTCTTAAACCTCAAGTATTCTTCAAAAAAGATATATTCCTTTTGAATATCTATTCTTTGGTTTACAGAGTTTTAGATTTATTAAATCTGAATTATTCTGAATGGAAACACTAGTAATTTATCTGGTCATTAATTTAATTAGATATTTTTTCTCACAGGACAATCAAACATTCTTAAAGCAACTAATATTTTTCTGTTTTGAAAAATATATCAGTTAGATCACATCTAGGACTAATCTAATTCGTCTTTAGAAACCTAATTACATTTTTTACAGGAAAAGTAAACAGGATAAACTATCAGATAATGATACAATAAGGTTTTAAGCAATTTATAATAAGCTTTTCCCAAAAATGAGAAATTCATGTATGAGTTTTTAATCTACAGTATTTATGGAAAGTAAATCGTGTCTTAAACATACTAAGAAAAGTGAAATCAGTCGAACCTAATGATAGCTCTAGGTCCGAAATCTGAGATCACGCAATAGGATATATACATATAATAACAAATTAATTACGATGTCCAGACATACAGAATGCTAGCCTTAAGTATTTCTTTTCCTTAAAATTAATAATAATAAATAAAATAAAATTACTCTTTATATAACCAAAATCTTACTAAATTATCCGAAATCTAGCAAAAGAATATTAAGGAAAACTTCAAATCCTCTTTAAAAATTTCATACAATGGTCACGAAAAAGATAAATTTTCATAAAAACTTTGGTGTTATAATTTCAACGACTTACTTCAACTTTCAAAGCCCTAACAAAGATACTAAATATCAATAACAAAAAAAAAATCGGCAATTAGTCGAAATACTAAATAATTTCTCTTTTGTTTTCTCATAAGAAGCTTTATCTTTAGCGCTATAAACATCTTAAAAAATAATAAGAATAAATAAAATAAATAAAAATAAAATAAAATATATAAATAAATAAAATTAAAAACAAGAATAAAATAAAATATACAAATAAATAAAATATATAAACAAATATAATTAAAAATAAAAATAAAATACAAAATATATAAATAAATAAAATATAAATAAATAAAATTAAAAATAAATAAATCAAGAAATAAATAAATAATAATAATTTGATGTAATAGTTCATCAATCTTTAGATTTTTTATCGCAAAAGTGTTTTCGGTATATACTCAAAACGAAACTTAAATATTTTCACTAAGAAAATAGTGTAAATCTTACAGAATGATACATTTTACTCTAAACATCTACAAGTTATTAAATCTTCGAACAAGTAAATCAAATATAATTAATGATTAAACGAACTTACAAGTGAAGTTCGATCATAATTATATGAATAACTTGTTCGAAGATATATATTCCCACCCTTTTTTATTAAATACAATAGTAACAAACTTACAAGTTACAAATATTTGAAAATTAAAACTAATTCCCCCCATAAAATAAAAATAGATAAATAAAAACAATTTAACCAATATAAGTAGAAACAATAAAAATAAATCAGTAAACAAAATTAAATTAAATATGTTTATATACCTAATTATAGATATTTGGTATAATTATATAGATATAATTATATATATACATATATATATAACAATTAATAATTATAAATTATTAATTATTACAAATTAATTAAACCTTCTCTAAACTAAATGAAAGCTAGAGAGTAGGTAGTACGCAAGGGGACAGACAAAGAGAGAGAAAGGGAGTGAGTTTTTCTCTTTCTATCTCTAAAAAGTGGCGTCATCCGACAACAAGTTGCGGTACTAAAAGTTATTATATCTTCGAACAAGTTATTCATATAATTATGATCGAACTTCACTTGTAAGTTCGTTTAATCATTAATTATTTTCCATGTAGCTGAAGTACGAGACGTCTCATGAGACGGTAGGTCCCAACTACAGCGCCGCGCTATAGTACAATACATAGGCGCCGCCATAAACAAAAAATTCAATAAGGACCCAATAAAAACTAACCGAAAAAAATGAATTGAAAATCATTAATCTTATATACTATAATGCAAAATATTTTATTAACAATCGAAATAAAAAAGCATTTTTTAATTTTAAAAATCGACAGGGGAAAATAGTGAAAATTAAGATTTTTCCGGCTCTAACCTAAAATGCAACAAATAAATAAGAGTTTGACGCTAAAATAATAATAATAACAAAAGAGTGTTAAGTATTTTTATTTCCAAAAATTGTTCCTTATTTCAATAGAAATAAAAAACAATTTTTTAATTTTAAAATTCGGCCGGGGAAAATAGTAAAAATTAAGATTTTTCCGGCTCTAACCTAAAATGCAACAAATAAATAAGAGTTTGACGCTAAAATAATAATAATAACAAAAGAGTGTTAAGTATTTTTATTTCCGAAAATTGTTCCTTATTTCAATAGAAATAAAAAACAATTTTTCTATTTTAAAATTCGGCCGGGGAAAATAGTGAAAATTAAGATTTTTCCGGCTCTAACCTAAAATGCAACAAATAAATAAGACTTTGACGCTAAAATAATAATAATAACAAAAGAGTGTTAAGTATTTTTATTTCCGAAAATTGTTCCTTATTTCAATAGAAATAAAAAACAATTTTTTAATTTTAAAATTCGGCCAGGGAAAATAGTGAAAATTAAGATTTTTCCGGCTCTTACCTAAAATGCAACAAATAAATAAGAGTTTGACGCACAAATAATAATAATAACAAAAGAGTGTTAAGTATTTTTATTTCCGAAAATTGTTCCTTATTCCAATAGAAATAAAAAACAATTTTTCTATTTTAAAATTCGGCCGGGGAAAATAGTGAAAATTAAGATTTTTCCGGCTCTAACCTAAAATGCAACAAATAAATAAGAGTTTGACGCTTAAATAATAATAATAACAAAAGAGTGTTAAGTATTTTTATTTCCGAAAATTGTTCCTTATTTCAATAGAAATAAAAAACAATTTTTCTATTTTAAAATTCGACCGGGCAAAATAGTGAAAATTAAGATTTTTCCGGCTCTAACCTAAAATGCAACAAATAAATAAGAGTTTGACGCTAAAATAATAATAATAACAAAAGAGTGTTAAGTATTTTTATTTCCGAAAATTGTTCCTTATTTCAATAGAAATAAAAAACAATTTTTTTATTTTAAAATTCGGCCGGGGAAAATAGTGAAAATTAAGATTTTTCCGGCTCTAACCTAAAATGCAACAAATAAATAAGAGTTTGACGCTAAAATAATAATAATAACAAAAGAGTGTTAAGTATTTTTATTTCCGAAAATTGTTCCTTATTTCAATAGAAATAAAAAACAATTTTTCTATTTTAAAATTCGGCCGGGGAAAATAGTGAAAATTAAGATTTTTCCGGCTCTAACCTAAAATGCAACAAATAAATAAGACTTTGACGCTAAAATAATAATAATAACAAAAGAGTGTTAAGTATTTTTATTTCCGAAAATTGTTCCTTATTTCAATAGAAATAAAAAACAATTTTTTAATTTTAAAATTCGGCCAGGGAAAATAGTGAAAATTAAGATTTTTCCGGCTCTTACCTAAAATGCAACAAATAAATAAGAGTTTGACGCAAAAATAATAATAATAACAAAAGAGTGTTAAGTATTTTTATTTCCGAAAATTGTTCCTTATTTCAATAGAAATAAAAAACAATTTTTCTATTTTAAAATTCGGCCGGGGAAAATAGTGAAAATTAAGATTTTTCCGGCTCTAACCTAAAATGCAACAAATAAATAAGAGTTTGACGCTAAAATAATAATAATAACAAAAGAGTGTTAAGTATTTTTATTTCCGAAAATTGTTCCTTATTTCAATAGAAATAAAAATCAATTTTTCTATTTTAAAATTCGGCCGGGGAAAATAGTGAAAATTAAGATTTTTCCGGCTCTAACCTAAAATGCAACAAATAAATAAGAGTTTGACGCTAAAATAATAATAATAACAAAAGAGTGTTAAGTATTTTTATTTCCGAAAATTGTTCCTTATTTCAATAGAAATAAAAAACAATTTTTTTATTTTAAAATTCGGCCGGGGAAAATAGTGAAAATTAAGATTTTTCCGGCTCTAACCTAAAATGCAACAAATAAATAAGAGTTTGACGCTAAAATAATAATAATAACAAAAGAGTGTTAAGTATTTTTATTTCCGAAAATTGTTCCTTATTTCAATAGAAATAAAAATCAATTTTTCTATTTTAAAATTCGGCCGGGGAAAATAGTGAAAATTAAGATTTTTCCGGCTCTAACCTAAAATGCAAAAAATAAATAAGAGTTTGACGCTAAAATAATAATAATAACAAAAGAGTGTTAAGTATTTTTATTTCCGAAAATTGTTCCTTATTTGAATAGAAATAAAAAACAAATTTTCTATTTTAAAATTCGGCTGGGGAAAATAGTGAAAATTAAGATTTTTCCGGCTCTAACCTAAAATGCAACAAATAAATAAGAGTTGGACGCTAAAATAATAATAATAACAAAAGAGTGTTAAGTATTTTTATTTCCGAAAAATGTTCCTTATTTCAATAGAAATAAAAAACAATTTTTCTATTTTAAAATTCGGCCGGGGAAAATAGTGAAAATTAAGATTTTTCCGGCTCTAACCTAAAATGCAACAAATAAATAAGAGTTTGACGCTAAAATAATAATAATAACAAAAGAGTGTTAAGTATTTTTATTTCCGAAAATTGTTCCTTATTTCAATAGAAATAAAAAACAATTTTTTTATTTTAAAATTCGGCCGGGGAAAATAGTGAAAATTAAGATTTTTCCGGCTCTAACCTAAAATGCAACAAATAAATAAGAGTTTGACGCTAAAATAATAATAATAACAAAAGAGTGTTAAGTATTTTTATTTCCTAAAATTGTTCCTTATTTCAATAGAAATAAAAAACAATTTTTTTATTTTAAAATTCGGCCGGGGAAAATAGTGAAAATTAAGATTTTTCCGGCTCTAACCTAAAATGCAACAAATAAATAAGAGTTTGACGCTAAAATAATAATAATAACAAAAGAGTGTTAAGTATTTTTATTTCCTAAAATTGTTCCTTATTTCAATAGAAATAAAAAACAATTTTTCTATTTTAAATTCGGCCGAAGAAAATAGTGAAAATTAAGATTTTTCCGGCTCTAACCTAAAATGCAACAAATAAATAAGAGTTTGACGCTAAAATAATAATAATAACAAAAGAGTGTTAAGTATTTTTATTTCCGAAAATTGTTCCTAATTTCAATAGAAATAAAAAACAATTTTTCTATTTTAAAATTCGGCCGAAGAAAATAGTGAAAATTAAGATTTTTCCGGCTCTAACCTAAAATGCAACAAATAAATAAGAGTTTGACGCTAAAATAATAATAATAACAAAAGAGTGTTAAGTATTTTTATTTCCGAAAATTGTTCCTTATTTCAATAGAAATAAAAAACAATTTTTTTATTTTAAAATTCGGCCGGGGAAAATAGTGAAAATTAAGATTTTTCCGGCTCTAACCTAAAATGCAACAAATAAATAAGAGTTTGACGCTAAAATAATAATAATAACAAAAGAGTGTTAAGTATTTTTATTTCCGAAAATTGTTCCTTATTTCAATAGAAATAAAAATCAATTTTTCTATTTTAAAATTCGGCCGGGGAAAATAGTGAAAATTAAGATTTTTCCGGCTCTAACCTAAAATGCAACAAATAAATAAGAGTTTGACGCTAAAATAATAATAATAACAAAAGAGTGTTAAGTATTTTTATTTCCGAAAATTGTTCCTTATTTGAATAGAAATAAAAAACAAATTTTCTATTTTAAAATTCGGCCGGGGAAAATAGTGAAAATTAAGATTTTTCCGGCTCTAACCTAATATGCAACAAATAAATAAGAGTTTGACGCTAAAATAATAATAATAACAAAAGAGTGTTAAGTATTTTTATTTCCAAAAATTGTTCCTTATTTCAATAGAAATAAAAAACAATTTTTCTATTTTAAAATTCGACCGGGCAAAATAGTGAAAATTAAGATTTTTCCGGCTCTAACCTAAAATGCAACAAATAAATAAGAGTTTGACGCTAAAATAATAATAATAACAAAAGAGTGTTAAGTATTTTTATTTCCGAAAATTGTTCCTTATTTCAATAGAAATAAAAAACAATTTTTTTATTTTAAATTTCGGCCGGGGAAAATAGTGAAAATTAAGATTTTTCCGGCTCTAACCTAAAATGCAACAAATAAATAAGAGTTTGACGCTAAAATAATAATAATAACAAAAGAGTGTTAAGTATTTTTATTTCCGAAAATTGTTCCTTATTTCAATAGAAATAAAAAACAATTTTTCTATTTTAAAATTCGGCCGGGGAAAATAGTGAAAATTAAGATTTTTCCGGCTCTAACCTAAAATGCAACAAATAAATAAGACTTTGACGCTAAAATAATAATAATAACAAAAGAGTGTTAAGTATTTTTATTTCCGAAAATTGTTCCTTATTTCAATAGAAATAAAAAACAATTTTTTAATTTTAAAATTCGGCCAGGGAAAATAGTGAAAATTAAGATTTTTCCGGCTCTTACCTAAAATGCAACAAATAAATAAGAGTTTGACGCAAAAATAATAATAATAACAAAAGAGTGTTAAGTATTTTTATTTCCGAAAATTGTTCCTTATTTCAATAGAAATAAAAAACAATTTTTCTATTTTAAAATTCGGCCGGGGAAAATAGTGAAAATTAAGATTTTTCCGGCTCTAACCTAAAATGCAACAAATAAATAAGAGTTTGACGCTAAAATAATAATAATAACAAAAGAGTGTTAAGTATTTTTATTTCCGAAAATTGTTCCTTATTTCAATAGAAATAAAAATCAATTTTTCTATTTTAAAATTCGGCCGGGGAAAATAGTGAAAATTAAGATTTTTCCGGCTCTAACCTAAAATGCAACAAATAAATAAGAGTTTGACGCTAAAATAATAATAATAACAAAAGAGTGTTAAGTATTTTTATTTCCGAAAATTGTTCCTTATTTCAATAGAAATAAAAAACAATTTTTTTATTTTAAAATTCGGCCGGGGAAAATAGTGAAAATTAAGATTTTTCCGGCTCTAACCTAAAATGCAACAAATAAATAAGAGTTTGACGCTAAAATAATAATAATAACAAAAGAGTGTTAAGTATTTTTATTTCCGAAAATTGTTCCTTATTTCAATAGAAATAAAAATCAATTTTTCTATTTTAAAATTCGGCCGGGGAAAATAGTGAAAATTAAGATTTTTCCGGCTCTAACCTAAAATGCAACAAATAAATAAGAGTTTGACGCTAAAATAATAATAATAACAAAAGAGTGTTAAGTATTTTTATTTCCGAAAATTGTTCCTTATTTGAATAGAAATAAAAAACAAATTTTCTATTTTAAAATTCGGCTGGGGAAAATAGTGAAAATTAAGATTTTTCCGGCTCTAACCTAAAATGCAACAAATAAATAAGAGTTGGACGCTAAAATAATAATAATAACAAAAGAGTGTTAAGTATTTTTATTTCCGAAAAATGTTCCTTATTTCAATAGAAATAAAAAACAATTTTTCTATTTTAAAATTCGGCCGGGGAAAATAGTGAAAATTAAGATTTTTCCGGCTCTAACCTAAAATGCAACAAATAAATAAGAGTTTGACGCTAAAATAATAATAATAACAAAAGAGTGTTAAGTATTTTTATTTCCGAAAATTGTTCCTTATTTCAATAGAAATAAAAAACAATTTTTTTATTTTAAAATTCGGCCGGGGAAAATAGTGAAAATTAAGATTTTTCCGGCTCTAACCTAAAATGCAACAAATAAATAAGAGTTTGACGCTAAAATAATAATAATAACAAAAGTGTGTTAAGTATTTTTATTTCCTAAAATTGTTCCTTATTTCAATAGAAATAAAAAACAATTTTTCTATTTTAAATTCGGCCGAAGAAAATAGTGAAAATTAAGATTTTTCCGGCTCTAACCTAAAATGCAACAAATAAATAAGAGTTTGACGCTAAAATAATAATAATAACAAAAGAGTGTTAAGTATTTTTATTTCCGAAAATTGTTCCTAATTTCAATAGAAATAAAAAACAATTTTTCTATTTTAAAATTCGGCCGAAGAAAATAGTGAAAATTAAGATTTTTCCGGCTCTAACCTAAAATGCAACAAATAAATAAGAGTTTGACGCTAAAATAATAATAATAACAAAAGAGTGTTAAGTATTTTTATTTCCGAAAATTGTTCCTTATTTCAATAGAAATAAAAAACAATTTTTTTATTTTAAAATTCGGCCGGGGAAAATAGTGAAAATTAAGATTTTTCCGGCTCTAACCTAAAATGCAACAAATAAATAAGAGTTTGACGCTAAAATAATAATAATAACAAAAGAGTGTTAAGTATTTTTATTTCCGAAAATTGTTCCTTATTTCAATAGAAATAAAAATCAATTTTTCTATTTTAAAATTCGGCCGGGGAAAATAGTGAAAATTAAGATTTTTCCGGCTCTAACCTAAAATGCAACAAATAAATAAGAGTTTGACGCTAAAATAATAATAATAACAAAAGAGTGTTAAGTATTTTTATTTCCGAAAATTGTTCCTTATTTGAATAGAAATAAAAAACAAATTTTCTATTTTAAAATTCGGCCGGGGAAAATAGTGAAAATTAAGATTTTTCCGGCTCTAACCTAATATGCAACAAATAAATAAGAGTTTGACGCTAAAATAATAATAATAACAAAAGAGTGTTAAGTATTTTTATTTCCAAAAATTGTTCCTTATTTCAATAGAAATAAAAAACAATTTTTCTATTTTAAAATTCGACCGGGCAAAATAGTGAAAATTAAGATTTTTCCGGCTCTAACCTAAAATGCAACAAATAAATAAGAGTTTGACGCTAAAATAATAATAATAACAAAAGAGTGTTAAGTATTTTTATTTCCGAAAATTGTTCCTTATTTCAATAGAAATAAAAAACAATTTTTTTATTTTAAATTTCGGCCGGGGAAAATAGTGAAAATTAAGATTTTTCCGGCTCTAACCTAAAATGCAACAAATAAATAAGAGTTTGACGCTAAAATAATAATAATAACAAAAGAGTGTTAAGTATTTTTATTTCCGAAAATTGTTCCTTATTTCAATAGAAATAAAAAACAATTTTTCTATTTTAAAATTCGGCCGGGGAAAATAGTGAAAATTAAGATTTTTCCGGCTCTAACCTAAAATGCAACAAATAAATAAGACTTTGACGCTAAAATAATAATAATAACAAAAGAGTGTTAAGTATTTTTATTTCCGAAAATTGTTCCTTATTTCAATAGAAATAAAAAACAATTTTTTAATTTTAAAATTCGGCCAGGGAAAATAGTGAAAATTAAGATTTTTCCGGCTCTTACCTAAAATGCAACAAATAAATAAGAGTTTGACGCAAAAATAATAATAATAACAAAAGAGTGTTAAGTATTTTTATTTCCGAAAATTGTTCCTTATTTCAATAGAAATAAAAAACAATTTTTCTATTTTAAAATTCGGCCGGGGAAAATAGTGAAAATTAAGATTTTTCCGGCTCTAACCTAAAATGCAACAAATAAATAAGAGTTTGACGCTAAAATAATAATAATAACAAAAGAGTGTTAAGTATTTTTATTTCCGAAAATTGTTCCTTATTTCAATAGAAATAAAAAACAATTTTTCTATTTTAAAATTCGGCCGGGGAAAATAGTGAAAATTAAGATTTTTCCGGCTCTAACCTAAAATGCAACAAATAAATAAGAGTTTGACGCTAAAATAATAATAATAACAAAAGAGTGTTAAGTATTTTTATTTCCGAAAATTGTTCCTTATTTCAATAGAAATAAAAAACAATTTTTTTATTTTAAAATTCGGCCGGGGAAAATAGTGAAAATTAAGATTTTTCCGGCTCTAACCTAAAATGCAACAAATAAATAAGAGTTTGACGCTAAAATAATAATAATAACAAAAGAGTGTTAAGTATTTTTATTTCCGAAAATTGTTCCTTATTTCAATAGAAATAAAAATCAATTTTTCTATTTTAAAATTCGGCCGGGGAAAATAGTGAAAATTAAGATTTTTCCGGCTCTAACCTAAAATGCAACAAATAAATAAGAGTTTGACGCTAAAATAATAATAATAACAAAAGAGTGTTAAGTATTTTTATTTCCGAAAATTGTTCCTTATTTCAGTAGAAATAAAAAACAATTTTTTTATTTTAAAATTCGGCCGGGGAAAATAGTGAAAATTAAGATTTTTCCGGCTCTAACCTAAAATGCAACAAATAAATAAGAGTTTGACGCTAAAATAATAATAATAACAAAAGAGTGTTAAGTATTTTTATTTCCGAAAATTGTTCCTTATTTCAATAGAAATAAAAATCAATTTTTCTATTTTAAAATTCGGCCGGGGAAAATAGTGAAAATTAAGATTTTTCCGGCTCTAACCTAAAATGCAACAAATAAATAAGAGTTTGACGCTAAAATAATAATAATAACAAAAGAGTGTTAAGTATTTTTATTTCCGAAAATTGTTCCTTATTTGAATAGAAATAAAAAACAAATTTTCTATTTTAAAATTCGGCCGGGGAAAATAGTGAAAATTAAGATTTTTCCGGCTCTAACCTAAAATGCAACAAATAAATAAGAGTTTGACGCTAAAATAATAATAATAACAAAAGAGTGTTAAGTATTTTTATTTCCAAAAATTGTTCCTTATTTCAATAGAAATAAAAAACAATTTTTCTATTTTAAAATTCGACCGGGCAAAATAGTGAAAATTAAGATTTTTCCGGCTCTAACCTAAAATGCAACAAATAAATAAGAGTTTGACGCTAAAATAATAATAATAACAAAAGAGTGTTAAGTATTTTTATTTCCGAAAATTGTTCCTTATTTCAATAGAAATAAAAAACAATTTTTTTATTTTAAATTTCGGCCGGGGAAAATAGTGAAAATTAAGATTTTTCCGGCTCTAACCTAAAATGCAACAAATAAATAAGAGTTTGACGCTAAAATAATAATAATAACAAAAGAGTGTTAAGTATTTTTATTTCCGAAAATTGTTCCTTATTTCAATAGAAATAAAAAACAATTTTTCTATTTTAAAATTCGGCCGGGGAAAATAGTGAAAATTAAGATTTTTCCGGCTCTAACCTAAAATGCAACAAATAAATAAGACTTTGACGCTAAAATAATAATAATAACAAAAGAGTGTTAAGTATTTTTATTTCCGAAAATTGTTCCTTATTTCAATAGAAATAAAAAACAATTTTTTAATTTTAAAATTCGGCCAGGGAAAATAGTGAAAATTAAGATTTTTCCGGCTCTTACCTAAAATGCAACAAATAAATAAGAGTTTGACGCAAAAATAATAATAATAACAAAAGAGTGTTAAGTATTTTTATTTCCGAAAATTGTTCCTTATTTCAATAGAAATAAAAAACAATTTTTCTATTTTAAAATTCGGCCGGGGAAAATAGTGAAAATTAAGATTTTTCCGGCTCTAACCTAAAATGCAACAAATAAATAAGAGTTTGACGCTAAAATAATAATAATAACAAAAGAGTGTTAAGTATTTTTATTTCCGAAAATTGTTCCTTATTTCAATAGAAATAAAAAACAATTTTTTTATTTTAAAATTCGGCCGGGGAAAATAGTGAAAATTAAGATTTTTCCGGCTCTAACCTAAAATGCAACAAATAAATAAGAGTTTGACGCTAAAATAATAATAATAACAAAAGAGTGTTAAGTATTTTTATTTCCGAAAATTGTTCCTTATTTCAATAGAAATAAAAATCAATTTTTCTATTTTAAAATTCGGCCGGGGAAAATAGTGAAAATTAAGATTTTTCCGGCTCTAACCTAAAATGCAACAAATAAATAAGAGTTTGACGCTAAAATAATAATAATAACAAAAGAGTGTTAAGTATTTTTATTTCCGAAAATTGTTCCTTATTTGAATAGAAATAAAAAACAAATTTTCTATTTTAAAATTCGGCTGGGGAAAATAGTGAAAATTAAGATTTTTCCGGCTCTAACCTAAAATGCAACAAATAAATAAGAGTTGGACGCTAAAATAATAATAATAACAAAAGAGTGTTAAGTATTTTTATTTCCGAAAAATGTTCCTTATTTCAATAGAAATAAAAAACAATTTTTCTATTTTAAAATTCGGTTGGGGAAAATAGTGAAAATTAAGATTTTTCCGGCTCTAACCTAAAATGCAACAAATAAATAACAGTTTGACGCTAAAATAATAATAATAACAAAAAAATGTTAAGTATTTTTATTTCCGAAAATTGTTCCTTATTTCAATAGAAATAAAAACAATTTTTCTATTTTAAAATTCGGCCAGGGAAAATAGTGAAAATTAAGATTTTTCCGGCTCTAACCTAAAATGCAACAAATAAATAAGAGTTTGACGCTAAAATAATAATAATAACAAAAGAGTGTTAAGTATTTTTATTTCCGAAAATTGTTCCTAATTTCAATAGAAATAAAAAACAATTTTTCTATTTTAAAATTCGGCCAGGGAAAATAGTGAAAATTAAGATTTTTCCGGCTCTTACCTAAAATGCATAAATAAATAAGAGTTTGACGCTAAAATAATAATAATAACAAAAGAGTGTTAAGTATTTTTATTTCCGAAAATTGATCCTTATTTCAATAGAAATAAAAAACAATTTTTCTATTTTAAAATTCTGCCGGGGAAAATAGTGAAAATTAAGATTTTTCCGGCTCTAACCTAAAATGCAACAAATAAATAAGAGTATGACGCTAAAATAATAATAATAACAAAAGAGTGTTAAGTATTTTTATTTCCGAAAATTGTTCATTATTACAATAGAAATAAAAAACAATTTTTCTATTTTAAAATTCGGCCGGGGAAAATTGTGAAAATTAAGATTTTTCCGGCTCTAACCTAAAATGCAACAAATAAATAAGAGTTTGACGCTAAAATAATAATAATAACAAAAGAGTGTTAAGTATTTTTATTTCCGAAAATTGTTCCTTATTTCAATAGAAATAAAAAACAATTTTTTTATTTTAAAATTCGGCCGGGGAAAATAGTGAAAATTAAGATTTTTCCGGCTCTAACCTAAAATGCAACAAATAAATAAGAGTTTGACGCTAAAATAATAATAATAACAAAAGAGTGTTAAGCATTTTTATTTCCGAAAATTGTTCCTTATTTCAATAGAAATAAAAAACAATTTTTCTATTTTAAAATTCGGCCGGGGAAAATAGTGAAAATTAAGATTTTTCCGGCTCTAACCTAAAATGCAACAAATAAATAAGAGTTTGACGCTAAAATAATAATAATAACAAAAGAGTGTTAAGTATTTTTATTTCCGAAAATTGTTCCTTATTTCAATAGAAATAAAAAACAATTTTTTAATTTTAAAATTCGGCCGGGGAAAATAGTGAAAATTAAAATTTTTCCGGCTCTAACCTAAAATGCAACAAATAAATAAGAGTTTGACGCTAAAATAATAATAATAACAAAAGAGTGTTAAGTATTTTTTTTCCGAAAATTGTTCCTTTTTTCACTAGAAATAAAAAACAAATTTTCTATTTTAAAATTCGGCCGGGGAAAATAGTGAAAATTAAGATTTTTCCGGCTCTAACCTAAAATGCAACAAATAAATAAGAGTTTGACGCTAAAATAATAATAATAACAAAAGAGTGTTAAGTATTTTTATTTCCGAAAATTGTTCCTTATTTCAATAGAAATAAAAAACAATTTTTTAATTTTAAAATTCGGCCGGGGAAAATAGTGAAAATTAAAATTTTTCCGGCTCTAACCTAAAATGCAACAAATAAATAAGAGTTTGACGCTAAAATAATAATAATAACAAAAGAGTGTTAAGTATTTTTTTCCGAAAATTGTTCCTTTTTTCACTAGAAATAAAAAACAAATTTTCTATTTTAAAATTCGGCCGGGGAAAATAGTGAAAATTAAGATTTTTCCGGCTCTAACCTAAAATGCAACAAATAAATAAGAGTTTGACGCTAAAATAATAATAATAACAAAAGAGTGTTAAGTATTTTTATTTCCGAAAATTGTTCCTTATTTCAATAGAAATAAAAAACAATTTTTTAATTTTAAAATTCGGCCGGGGAAAATAGTGAAAATTAAAATTTTTCCGGCTCTAACCTAAAATGCAACAAATAAATAAGAGTTTGACGCTAAAATAATAATAATAACAAAAGAGTGTTAAGTATTTTTTTCCGAAAATTGTTCCTTTTTTCACTAGAAATAAAAAACAAATTTTCTATTTTAAAATTCGGTCGGGGAAAATAGTGAAAATTAAGATTTTTCCGGCTCTAACCTAAAATGCAACAAATAAATAAGAGTTTGACGCTAAAATAATAATAATAACAAAAGAGTGTTAAGTATTTTTATTTCCGAAAATTGTTCCTTATTTCAATAGAAATAAAAAACAATTTTTCTATTTTAAAATTCGGCCAGGGAAAATAGTGAAAATTAAGGTATTTTCGGCTCTAACCTAAAATGCAACAATTAAATAAGAGTTTGACGCTAAAATAATAATAATAACAAAAGAGTGTTAAGTATTTTTATTTCCGAAAATTGTTCCTTATTTCAATAGAAATAAAAAACAATTTTTCTATTTTAAAATTCGGCCAGGGAAAATAGTGAAAATTAAGATTTTTCCGGCTCTTACCTAAAATGCATAAATAAATAAGAGTTTGACGCTAAAATAATAATAATAACAAAAGAGTGTTAAGTATTTTTATTTCCGAAAATTGATCCTTATTTCAATAGAAATAAAAAACAATTTTTCTATTTTAAAATTCTGCCGGGGAAAATAGTGAAAAGTAAGATTTTTCCGGCTCTAACCTAAAATGCAACAAATAAATAAGAGTATGACGCTAAAATAATAATAATAACAAAAGAGTGTTAAGTATTTTTATTTCCGAAAATTGTTCATTATTACAATAGAAATAAAAAACAATTTTTCTATTTTAAAATTCGGCCGGGGAAAATTGTGAAAATTAAGATTTTTCCGGCTCTAACCTAAAATGCAACAAATAAATAAGAGTTTGACGCTAAAATAATAATAATAACAAAAGAGTGTTAAGTATTTTTATTTCCGAAAATTGTTCCTTATTTCAATAGAAATAAAAAACAATTTTTTTATTTTAAAATTCGGCCGGGGAAAATAGTGAAAATTAAGATTTTTCCGGCTCTAACCTAAAATGCAACAAATAAATAAGAGTTTGACGCTAAAATAATAATAATAACAAAAGAGTATTAAGCATTTTTATTTCCGAAAATTGTTCCTTATTTCAATAGAAATAAAAAACAATTTTTTTATTTTAAAATTCGGCCGGGGAAAATAGTGAAAATTAAGATTTTTCCGGCTCTAACCTAAAATGCAACAAATAAATAAGAGTTTGACGCTAAAATAATAATAATAACAAAAGAGTGTTAAGTATTTTTATTTCCGAAAATTGTTCCTTATTTCAATAGAAATAAAAAACAATTTTTTTATTTTAAAATTCGGCCGGGGAAAATAGTGAAAATTAAGATTTTTCCGGCTCTAACCTAAAATGCAACAAATAAATAAGAGTATGACGCTAAAATAATAATAATAACAAAAGAGTGTTAAGTATTTTTATTTCCGAAAATTGTTCCTTATTTCAATAGAAATAAAAAACAATTTTTTAATTTTAAAATTCGGCCAGGGAAAATAGTGAAAATTAAGATTTTTCCGGCTCTTACCTAAAATGCAACAAATAAATAAGAGTTTGACGCAAAAATAATAATAATAACAAAAGAGTGTTAAGTATTTTTATTTCCGAAAATTGTTCCTTATTTCAATAGAAATAAAAAACAATTTTTCTATTTTAAAATTCGGCCGGGGAAAATAGTGAAAATTAAGATTTTTCCGGCTCTAACCTAAAATGCAACAAATAAATAAGAGTTTGACGCTAAAATAATAATAATAACAAAAGAGTGTTAAGTATTTTTATTTCCGAAAATTGTTCCTTATTTCAATAGAAATAAAAAACAATTTTTCTATTTTAAAATTCGGCCGGGGAAAATAGTGAAAATTAAGATTTTTCCGGCTCTAACCTAAAATGCAACAAATAAATAAGAGTTTGACGCTAAAATAATAATAATAACAAAAGAGTGTTAAGTATTTTTATTTCCGAAAATTGTTCCTTATTTCAATAGAAATAAAAAACAATTTTTTTATTTTAAAATTCGGCCGGGGAAAATAGTGAAAATTAAGATTTTTCCGGCTCTAACCTAAAATGCAACAAATAAATAAGAGTTTGACGCTAAAATAATAATAATAACAAAAGAGTGTTAAGTATTTTTATTTCCGAAAATTGTTCCTTATTTCAATAGAAATAAAAATCAATTTTTCTATTTTAAAATTCGGCCGGGGAAAATAGTGAAAATTAAGATTTTTCCGGCTCTAACCTAAAATGCAACAAATAAATAAGAGTTTGACGCTAAAATAATAATAATAACAAAAGAGTGTTAAGTATTTTTATTTCCGAAAATTGTTCCTTATTTCAGTAGAAATAAAAAACAATTTTTTTATTTTAAAATTCGGCCGGGGAAAATAGTGAAAATTAAGATTTTTCCGGCTCTAACCTAAAATGCAACAAATAAATAAGAGTTTGACGCTAAAATAATAATAATAACAAAAGAGTGTTAAGTATTTTTATTTCCGAAAATTGTTCCTTATTTCAATAGAAATAAAAAACAATTTTTTAATTTTAAAATTCGGCCAGGGAAAATAGTGAAAATTAAGATTTTTCCGGCTCTTACCTAAAATGCAACAAATAAATAAGAGTTTGACGCTAAAATAATAATAATAACAAAAGAGTGTTAAGTATTTTTATTTCCGAAAATTGTTCCTTATTTTAATAGAAATAAAAAACAATTTTTTTATTTTAAAATTCGGCCGGGGAAAATAGTGAAAATTAAGATTTTTCCGGCTCTAACCTAAAATGCAACACATAAATAAGAGTTTTACGCTAAAATAATAATAATAACAAAAGAGTGTTAAGTATTTTTATTTCCGAAAATTGTTCCTTTTTTGAATAGAAATAAAAAACAATTTTTTTATTTTAAAATTCGGCCGGATAAATAGTGAAAATTAAGATTTTTCCGGCTCTAACCTAAAATGCAACAAATAAATAAGAGTTTGACGCTAAAATAATAATAATAACAAAAGAGTGTTAAGTATTTTTATTTCCGAAAATTGTTCCTTATTTCAATAGACATAAAAAACAATTTTTTTATTTTAAAATTCGGCCGGGGAAAATAGTGAAAATTAAGGTTTTTCCGGCTCTAACCTAAAATGCAACAAATAAATAGGAGTTTGACGCTAAAATAATAATAATAACAAAAGAGTGTTAAGTATTTTTATTTCCGAAAATTGATCCTTATTTCAATAGAAATAAAAAACAATTTTTCTATTTTAAATTTCGGCCGGGGAAAATAGTGAAAATTAAGATTTTTCCGTCTCTAACCTAAAATGCAACAAATAAATAAGAGTTTGACGCTAAAATAATAATAATAACAAAAGAGTGTTAAGTATTTTTATTTCCGAAAATTGTTCCTTATTACAATAGAAATAAAAAACAAATTTTCTATTTTAAAA
Source organism: Leptopilina drosophilae (assembly GCA_032873175.1). Taxonomy (NCBI): domain Eukaryota; kingdom Metazoa; phylum Arthropoda; class Insecta; order Hymenoptera; family Figitidae; genus Leptopilina; species Leptopilina drosophilae. Next base: position 46,076,916 of record CM065483.1, read on the forward strand.
TTCGGCCGGGGAAAATAGTGAAAATTAAGATTTTTCCGGCTCTAACCTAAAATGCAACAAATAAATAAGAGTTTGACGCTAAAATAATAATAATAACAAAAGAGTGTTAAGTATTTTTATTTCCGAAAATTGTTCCTTATTTCAATAGAAATAAAAAACAATTTTTTTATTTTAAAATTCGACCGGGGAAAATAGTGAAAATTAAGATTTTTTCCGGCTCTAACCTAAAATGCAACAAATAAATAAGAGTTTGACGCTAAAATAATAATAATAACAAAAGAGTGTTAAGTATTTTTATTTCCGAAAATTGATCCTTATTTCAATAGAAATGAAAAACAATTTTTCTATTTTAAAATTCGGCCGGGGAAAATAGTGAAAATTAAAATTTTTCGGGTCTAACCTAAAATGCAACAAATAAATAAGAGTTTGACGCTAAAATAATAATAATAACAAAAGAGTGTTAAGTATTTTTATTTTCGAAAATTGTTCCTTATTTCAATAGAAATAAAAAACAATTTTTCTGTTTTAAAATTCGGCCGGGGAAAATAGTGAAAATTAAGATTTTTCCGGCTCTAACCTAAAATGCAACAAATAAATAAGAGTTTGACGCTAAAATAATAATAATAACAAAAGAGTGTTAAGTATTTTTATTTCCGAAAATTGTTCCTTATTTCAATAGAAATAAAAAACAATTTTTTAATTTTAAAATTCGGCCGGGGAAAATAGTGAAAATTAAAATTTTTCCGGCTCTAACCTAAAATGCAACAAATAAATAAGAGTTTGACGCTAAAATAATAATAATAACAAAAGAGTGTTAAGTATTTTTTTTCCGAAAATTGTTCCTTTTTTCACTAGAAATAAAAAACAAATTTTCTATTTTAAAATTCGGCCGGGGAAAATAGTGAAAATTAAGATTTTTCCGGCTCTAACCTAAAATGCAACAAATAAATAAGAGTTTGACGCTAAAATAATAATAATAACAAAAGAGTGTTAAGTATTTTTATTTCCGAAAATTGTTCCTTATTTCAATAGAAATAAAAAACAATTTTTCTATTTTAAAATTCGGCCGGGGAAAATAGTGAAAATTAAGATTTTTCCGGCTCTAACCTAAAATGCAACAAATAAATAAGAGTTTGACGCTAAAATAATAATAATAACAAAAGAGTGTTAAGTATTTTTATTTCCGAAAATTGTTCCTTATTTCAATAGAAATGAAAAACAATTTTTCTATTTTAAAATTCGGCCGGGGAAAATAGTGAAAATTAAGATTTTTCCGGGTCTAACCTAAAATGCAACAAATAAATAAGAGTTTGACGCTAAAATGATAATAATAACAAAAGAGTTTTAAGTATTTTTATTTCCGAAAATTGTTCCTTATTTCAATAGAAATAAAAAACAATTTTTCTATTTTAAAATTCGGCCGGGGAAAATAGTGAAAATTAAAATTTTTCCGGCTCTAACCTAAAATGCAACAAATAAATAAGAGTTTGACGCTAAAATAATAATAATAACAAAAGAGTGTTAAGTATTTTTATTTCCGAGAATTGTTCCTTATTTCAATAGAAATAAAAAACAATTTTTTTATTTTAAAATTCGGCCGGGGAAAATAGTGAAAATTAAGGTTTTTCCGGCTCTAACCTAAAATGCAACAAATAAATAGGAGTTTGACGCTAAAATAATAATAATAACAAAAGAGTGTTAAGTATTTTTATTTCCGAAAATTGATCCTTATTTCAATAGAAATAAAAAACAATTTTTCTATTTTAAATTTCGGCCGGGGAAAATAGTGAAAATTAAGATTTTTCCGTCTCTAACCTAAAATGCAACAAATAAATAAGAGTTTGACGCTAAAATAATAATAATAACAAAAGAGTGTTAAGTATTTTTATTTCCGAAAATTGTTCCTTATTACAATAGAAATAAAAAACAAATTTTCTATTTTAAAATTCGGCCGGGGAAAATAGTGAAAATTAAGATTTTTCCGGCTCTAACCTAAAATGCAACAAATAAATAAGAGTTTGACGCTAAAATAATAATAATAACAAAAGAGTGTTAAGTATTTTTATTTCCGAAAATTGTTCCTTATTTCAATAGAAATAAAAAACAATTTTTTTATTTTAAAATTCGACCGGGGAAAATAGTGAAAATTAAGATTTTTCCGGCTCTAACCTAAAATGCAACAAATAAATAAGAGTTTGACGCTAAAATAATAATAATAACAAAAGAGTGTTAAGTATTTTTATTTCCGAAAATTGATCCTTATTTCAATAGAAATGAAAAACAATTTTTCTATTTTAAAATTCGGCCGGGGAAAATAGTGAAAATTAAAATTTTTCGGGTCTAACCTAAAATGCAACAAATAAATAAGAGTTTGACGCTAAAATAATAATAATAACAAAAGAGTGTTAAGTATTTTTATTTTCGAAAATTGTTCCTTATTTCAATAGAAATAAAAAACAATTTTTCTGTTTTAAAATTCGGCCGGGGAAAATAGTGAAAATTAAGATTTTTCCGGCTCTAACCTAAAATGCAACAAATAAATAAGAGTTTGACGCTAAAATAATAATAATAACAAAAGAGTGTTAAGTATTTTTATTTCCGAAAATTGTTCCTTATTTCAATAGAAATAAAAAACAATTTTTTAATTTTAAAATTCGGCCATGGAAAATAGTAAAAATTAAAATTTTTCCGGCTCTAACCTAAAATGCAACAAATAAATAAGAGTTTGACGCTAAAATAATAATAATAACAAAAGAGTGTTAAGTATTTTTTTTCCGAAAATTGTTCCTTTTTTCACTAGAAATAAAAAACAAATTTTCTATTTTAAAATTCGGCCGGGGAAAATAGTGAAAATTAAGATTTTTCCGGCTCTAACCTAAAATGCAACAAATAAATAAGAGTTTGACGCTAAAATAATAATAATAACAAAAGAGTGTTAAGTATTTTTATTTCCGAAAATTGTTCCTTATTTCAATAGAAATAAAAAACAATTTTTCTATTTTAAAATTCGGCCGGGGAAAATAGTGAAAATTAAGATTTTTCCGGCTCTAACCTAAAATGCAACAAATAAATAAGAGTTTGACGCTAAAATAATAATAATAACAAAAGAGTGTTAAGTATTTTTATTTCCGAAAATTGTTCCTTATTTCAATAGAAATGAAAAACAATTTTTCTATTTTAAAATTCGGCCGGGGAAAATAGTGAAAATTAAGATTTTTCCGGGTCTAACCTAAAATGCAACAAATAAATAAGAGTTTGACGCTAAAATGATAATAATAACAAAAGAGTTTTAAGTATTTTTATTTCCGAAAATTGTTCCTTATTTCAATAGAAATAAAAAACAATTTTTCTATTTTAAAATTCGGCCGGGGAAAATAGTGAAAATTAAGATTTTTCCGGCTCTAACCTAAAATGCAACAAATAAATAAGAGTTTGACGCTAAAATAATAATAATAACAAAAGAGTGTTAAGTATTTTTATTTCCGAGAATTGTTCCTTATTTCAATAGAAATAAAAAACAATTTTTCTATTTTAAAATTCGGCCAGGGAAAATAGTGAAAATTAAGATTTTTCCGGCTCTAACCTAAAATGCAACACATAAATAAGAGTTTGACGCTAAAATAATAATAATAACAAAAGAGTGTTAAGTATTTTTATTTCCGAAAATTGTTCCTTATTTCAATAGAAATAAAAAACAATTTTTCTATTTTAAAATTCGGCCAGGGAAAATAGTGAAAATTAAGATCTTTTCGGCTCTAACCTAAAATGCAACAAATAAATGAGAGTTTGACGCTAAAATAATAATAATAACAAAAGAGTGTTAAGCATTTTTATTTCCGAAAATTGTTCCTTATTTCAATAGAAATAAAAAACAATTTTTCTATTTTAAAATTCGGCCGGGGAAAATAGTGAAAATTAAGATTTTTCCGGCTCTAACCTAAAATGCAACAAATAAATAAGAGTTTGACGCTAAAATAATAATAATAACAAAAGAGTGTTAAGTACTTTTATTTCCGAAAATTGTTCCTTATTTCAATAGAAATAAAAAACAATTTTTTTATTTTAACATTCGGCCGGGGAAAATAGTGAAAATTAAAATTTTTCCGGCTCTAACCTAAAATGCAACAAATAAATAAGAGTTTGACGCTAAAATAATAATAATAACAAAAGAGTGTTAAGTATTTTTATTTCCGAAAATTGTTCCTTATTTCAATAGAAATAAAAAACAATTTTTCTATTTTAAAATTCGGCCGGGGAAAATAGTGAAAATTAAGATTTTTCCGGCTCTAACCTAAAATGTAACAAATAAATAAGAGTTTGACGCTAAAATAATAATAATAACAAAAGAGTGTTAAGTATTTTTATTTCCGAAAATTGTTCCTTATTTCAATAGAAATAAAAAACAATTTTTCTATTTTAAAATTCGGCCAGGGAAAATAGTGAAAATTAAGATATTTTCGGCTCTAACCTAAAATGCAACAATTAAATAAGAGTTTGACGCTAAAATAATAATAATAACAAAAGAGTGTTAAGTATTTTTATTTCCGAAAATTGTTCCTTATTTCAATAGAAATAAAAAACAATTTTTCTATTTTAAAATTCGGCCAGGGAAAATAGTGAAAATTAAGATTTTTCCGGCTCTTACCTAAAATGCAACAAATAAATAAGAGTTTGACGCTAAAATAATAATAATAACAAAAGAGTGTTAAGTATTTTTATTTCCGAAAATTGATCCTTATTTCAATAGAAATAAAAAACAATTTTTCTATTTTAAAATTCTGCCGGGGAAAATAGTGAAAAGTAAGATTTTTCCGGCTCTAACCTAAAATGCAACAAATAAATAAGAGTATGACGCTAAAATAATAATAATAACAAAAGAGTGTTAAGTATTTTTATTTCCGAAAATTGTTCATTATTACAATAGAAATAAAAAACAATTTTTCTATTTTAAAATTCGGCCGGGGAAAATTGTGAAAATTAAGATTTTTCCGGCTCTAACCTAAAATGCAACAAATAAATAAGAGTTTGACGCTAAAATAATAATAATAACAAAAGAGTGTTAAGTATTTTTATTTCCGAAAATTGTTCCTTATTTCAATAGAAATAAAAAACAATTTTTTTATTTTAAAATTCGGCCGGGGAAAATAGTGAAAATTAAGATTTTTCCGGCTCTAACCTAAAATGCAACAAATAAATAAGAGTTTGACGCTAAAATAATAATAATAACAAAAGAGTGTTAAGCATTTTTATTTCCGAAAATTGTTCCTTATTTCAATAGAAATAAAAAACAATTTTTCTATTTTAAAATTCGGCCGGGGAAAATAGTGAAAATTAAGATTTTTCCGGCTCTAACCTAAAATGCAACAAATAAATAAGAGTTTGACGCTAAAATAATAATAATAACAAAAGAGTGTTAAGTATTTTTATTTCCGAAAATTGTTCCTTATTTCAATAGAAATAAAAAACAATTTTTTAATTTTAAAATTCGGCCGGGGAAAATAGTGAAAATTAAAATTTTTCCGGCTCTAACCTAAAATGCAACAAATAAATAAGAGTTTGACGCTAAAATAATAATAATAACAAAAGAGTGTTAAGTATTTTTTTTCCGAAAATTGTTCCTTTTTTCACTAGAAATAAAAAACAAATTTTCTATTTTAAAATTCGGCCGGGGAAAATAGTGAAAATTAAGATTTTTCCGGCTCTAACCTAAAATGCAACAAATAAATAAGAGTTTGACGCTAAAATAATAATAATAACAAAAGAGTGTTAAGTATTTTTATTTCCGAAAATTGTTCCTTATTTCAATAGAAATAAAAAACAATTTTTTAATTTTAAAATTCGGCCGGGGAAAATAGTGAAAATTAAAATTTTTCCGGCTCTAACCTAAAATGCAACAAATAAATAAGAGTTTGACGCTAAAATAATAATAATAACAAAAGAGTGTTAAGTATTTTTTTCCGAAAATTGTTCCTTTTTTCACTAGAAATAAAAAACAAATTTTCTATTTTAAAATTCGGCCGGGGAAAATAGTGAAAATTAAGATTTTTCCGGCTCTAACCTAAAATGCAACAAATAAATAAGAGTTTGACGCTAAAATAATAATAATAACAAAAGAGTGTTAAGTATTTTTATTTCCGAAAATTGTTCCTTATTTCAATAGAAATAAAAAACAATTTTTCTATTTTAAAATTCGGCCAGGGAAAATAGTGAAAATTAAGATATTTTCGGCTCTAACCTAAAATGCAACAAATAAATAAGAGTTTGACGCTAAAATAATAATAATAACAAAAGAGTGTTAAGTATTTTTATTTCCGAAAATTGTTCCTTATTTCAATAGAAATAAAAAACAATTTTTCTATTTTAAAATTCGGCCGGGGAAAATTGTGAAAATTAAGATTTTTCCGGCTCTAACCTAAAATGCATAAATAAATAAGAGTTTGACGCTAAAATAATAATAATAACAAAAGAGTGTTAAGTATTTTTATTTCCGAAAATTGTTCCTTATTTCAATAGAAATAAAAAACAATTTTTTTATTTTAAAATTCGGCCGGGGAAAATAGTGAAAATTAAGATTTTTCCGGCTCTAACCTAAAATGCAACAAATAAATAAGAGTTTGACGCTAAAATAATAATAATAACAAAAGAGTGTTAAGCATTTTTATTTCCGAAAATTGTTCCTTATTTCAATAGAAATAAAAAACAATTTTTCTATTTTAAAATTCGGCCGGGGAAAATAGTGAAAATTAAGATTTTTCCGGCTCTAACCTAAAATGCAACAAATAAATAAGAGTTTGACGCTAAAATAATAATAATAACAAAAGAGTGTTAAGTATTTTTATTTCCGAAAATTGTTCCTTATTTCAATAGAAATAAAAAAACAATTTTTTAATTTTAAAATTCGGCCGGGGAAAATAGTGAAAATTAAAATTTTTCCGGCTCTAACCTAAAATGCAACAAATAAATAAGAGTTTGACGCTAAAATAATAATAATAACAAAAGAGTGTTAAGTATTTTTTTTCCGAAAATTGTTCCTTTTTTCACTAGAAATAAAAAACAAATTTTCTATTTTAAAATTCGGCCGGGGAAAATAGTGAAAATTAAGATTTTTCCGGCTCTAACCTAAAATGCAACAAATAAATAAGAGTTTGACGCTAAAATAATAATAATAACAAAAGAGTGTTAAGTATTTTTATTTCCGAAAATTGTTCCTTATTTCAATAGAAATAAAAAACAATTTTTTAATTTTAAAATTCGGCCGGGGAAAATAGTGAAAATTAAAATTTTTCCGGCTCTAACCTAAAATGCAACAAATAAATAAGAGTTTGACGCTAAAATAATAATAATAACAAAAGAGTGTTAAGTATTTTTTTCCGAAAATTGTTCCTTTTTTCACTAGAAATAAAAAACAAATTTTCTATTTTAAAATTCGGCCGGGGAAAATAGTGAAAATTAAGATTTTTCCGGCTCTAACCTAAAATGCAACAAATAAATAAGAGTTTGACGCTAAAATAATAATAATAACAAAAGAGTGTTAAGTATTTTTATTTCCGAAAATTGTTCCTTATTTCAATAGAAATAAAAAACAATTTTTTAATTTTAAAATTCGGCCGGGGAAAATAGTGAAAATTAAAATTTTTCCGGCTCTAACCTAAAATGCAACAAATAAATAAGAGTTTGACGCTAAAATAATAATAATAACAAAAGAGTGTTAAGTATTTTTATTTCCGAAAATTGTTCCTTATTTCACTAGAAATAAAAAACAAATTTTCTATTTTAAAATTCGGCCGGGGAAAATAGTGAAAATTAAGATTTTTCCGGCTCTAACCTAAAATGCAACAAATAAATAAGAGTTTGACGCTAAAATAATAATAATAACAAAAGAGTGTTAAGTATTTTTATTTCCGAAAATTGTTCCTTATTTCAATAGAAATAAAAAACAATTTTTCTATTTTAAAATTCGGCCAGGGAAAATAGTGAAAATTAAGATATTTTCGGCTCTAACCTAAAATGCAACAAATAAATAAGAGTTTGACGCTAAAATAATAATAATAACAAAAGAGTGTTAAGTATTTTTATTTCCGAAAATTGTTCCTTATTTCAATAGAAATAAATCAATTTTTCTATTTTAAAATTCGGCCAGGGAAAATAGTGAAAATTAAGATTTTTCCGGCTCTTACCTAAAATGCAACAAATAAATAAGAGTTTGACGCTAAAATAATAATAATAACAAAAGAGTGTTAAGTATTTTTATTTCCGAAAATTGATCCTTATTTCAATAGAAATAAAAAACAATTTTTCTATTTTAAAATTCTGCCGGGGAAAATAGTGAAAAGTAAGATTTTTCCGGCTCTAACCTAAAATGCAACAAATAAATAAGAGTATGACGCTAAAATAATAATAATAACAAAAGAGTGTTAAGTATTTTTATTTCCGAAAATTGTTCATTATTACAATAGAAATAAAAAACAATTTTTCTATTTTAAAATTCGGCCGGGGAAAATTGTGAAAATTAAGATTTTTCCGGCTCTAACCTAAAATGCAACAAATAAATAAGAGTTTGACGCTAAAATAATAATAATAACAAAAGAGTGTTAAGTATTTTTATTTCCGAAAATTGTTCCTTATTTCAATAGAAATAAAAAACAATTTTTTTATTTTAAAATTCGGCCGGGGAAAATAGTGAAAATTAAGATTTTTCCGGCTCTAACCTAAAATGCAACAAATAAATAAGAGTTTGACGCTAAAATAATAATAATAACAAAAGAGTGTTAAGCATTTTTATTTCCGAAAATTGTTCCTTATTTCAATAGAAATAAAAAACAATTTTTCTATTTTAAAATTCGGCCGGGGAAAATAGTGAAAATTAAGATTTTTCCGGCTCTAACCTAAAATGCAACAAATAAATAAGAGTTTGACGCTAAAATAATAATAATAACAAAAGAGTGTTAAGTATTTTTATTTCCGAAAATTGTTCCTTATTTCAATAGAAATAAAAAACAATTTTTTAATTTTAAAATTCGGCCGGGGAAAATAGTGAAAATTAAAATTTTTCCGGCTCTAACCTAAAATGCAACAAATAAATAAGAGTTTGACGCTAAAATAATAATAATAACAAAAGAGTGTTAAGTATTTTTTTTCCGAAAATTGTTCCTTTTTTCACTAGAAATAAAAAACAAATTTTCTATTTTAAAATTCGGCCGGGGAAAATAGTGAAAATTAAGATTTTTCCGGCTCTAACCTAAAATGCAACAAATAAATAAGAGTTTGACGCTAAAATAATAATAATAACAAAAGAGTGTTAAGTATTTTTATTTCCGAAAATTGTTCCTTATTTCAATAGAAATAAAAAACAATTTTTTTATTTTAAAATTCGGCCGGGGAAAATAGTGAAAATTAAGATTTTTCCGGCTCTAACCTAAAATGCAACAAATAAATAAGAGTTTGACGCTAAAATAATAATAATAACAAAAGAGTGTTAAGTATTTTTATTTCCGAAAATTGATCCTTATTTCAATAGAAATAAAAAACAATTTTTCTATTTTAAAATTCGGCCGGGGAAAATAGTGAAAATTAAAATTTTTCGGGTCTAACCTAAAATGCAACAAATAAATAAGAGTTTGACGCTAAAATAATAATAATAACAAAAGAGTGTTAAGTATTTTTATTTCCGAAAATTGTTCCTTATTTCAATAGAAATAAAAAACAATTTTTTAATTTTAAAATTCGGCCGGGGAAAATAGTGAAAATTAAAATTTTTCCGGCTCTAACCTAAAATGCAACAAATAAATAAGAGTTTGACGCTAAAATAATAATAATAACAAAAGAGTGTTAAGTATTTTTTTCCGAAAATTGTTCCTTTTTTCACTAGAAATAAAAAACAAATTTTCTATTTTAAAATTCGGCCGGGGAAAATAGTGAAAATTAAGATTTTTCCGGCTCTAACCTAAAATGCAACACATAAATAAGAGTTTTACGCTAAAATAATAATAATAACAAAAGAGTGTTAAGTATTTTTATTTCCGAAAATTGTTCCTTTTTTGAATAGAAATAAAAAACAATTTTTTTATTTTAAAATTCGGCCGGGAAAAATAGTGAAAATTAAGATTTTTCCGGCTCTAACCTAAAATGCAACAAATAAATAAGAGTTTGACGCTAAAATAATAATAATAACAAAAGAGTGTTAAGTATTTTTATTTCCGAAAATTGTTCCTTATTTCAATAGACATAAAAAACAATTTTTTTATTTTAAAATTCGGCCGGGGAAAATAGTGAAAATTAAGGTTTTTCCGGCTCTAACCTAAAATGCAACAAATAAATAAGAGTTTGACGCTAAAATAATAATAATAACAAAAGAGTGTTAAGTATTTTTATTTCCGAAAATTGATCCTTATTTCAATAGAAATAAAAAACAATTTTTCTATTTTAAAATTCGGCCGGGGAAAATAGTGAAAATTAAGATTTTTCCGTCTCTAGCCTAAAATGCAACAAATAAATAAGAGTTTGACGCTAAAATAATAATAATAACAAAAGAGTGTTAAGTATTTTTATTTCCGAAAATTGTTCCTTATTACAATAGAAATAAAAAACAATTTTTCTATTTTAAAATTCGGCCGGGGAAAATAGTGAAAATTAAGATTTTTCCGGCTCTAACCTAAAATGCAACAAATAAATAAGAGTTTGACGCTAAAATAATAATAATAACAAAAGAGTGTTAAGTATTTTTATTTCCGAAAATTGTTCCTGATTTCAATAGAAATTAAAAAAAATTTTTTATTTTAAAATTCGACCGGGGAAAATAGTGAAAATTAAGATTTTTCCGGCTCTAACCTAAAATGCAACAAATAAATAAGAGTTTGACGCTAAAATAATAATAATAACAAAAGAGTGTTAAGTATTTTTATTTCCGAAAATTGATCCTTATTTCAATAGAAATGAAAAACAATTTTTCTATTTTAAAATTCGGCCGGGGAAAATAGTGAAAATTAAAATTTTTCCGGGTCTAACCTAAAATGCAACAAATAAATAAGAGTTTGACGCTAAAATAATAATAATAACAAAAGAGTGTTAAGTATTTTTATTTCCGAAAATTGTTCCTTATTTCAATAGAAATAAAAAACAATTTTTCTGTTTTAAAATTCGGCCGGGGAAAATAGTGAAAATTAAGATTTTTCCGGCTCTAACCTAAAATGCAACAAATAAATAAGAGTTTGACGCTAAAATAATAATAATAACAAAAGAGTGTTAAGTATTTTTATTTCCAAAAATTGTTCCTTATTTCAATAGAAATAAAAAACAATTTTTTTATTTTAAAATTCGGCCGGGAAAAATAGTGAAAATTAAGATTTTTCCGGCTCTAACCTAAAATGCAACAAATAAATAAGAGTTTGACGCTAAAATAATAATAATAACAAAAGAGTGTTAAGTATTTTTATTTCCGAAAATTGATCCTTATTTCAATAGAAATAAAAAACAATTTTTCTATTTTAAAATTCGGCCGGGGAAAATAGTGAAAATTAAGATTTTTCCGGCTCTAACCTAAAATGCAACAAATAAATAAGAGTTTGACGCTAAAATAATAATAATAACAAAAGAGTGTTAAGTATTTTTATTTCCGAAAATTGTTCCTTATTTCAATAGAAATAAAAAACAATTTTTCTATTTTAAAATTCGGCCGGGGAAAATAGTGAAAATTAAGATTTTTCCGGCTCTAACCTAAAATGCAACACATAAATAAGAGTTTTACGCTAAAATAATAATAATAACAAAAGAGTGTTAAGTATTTTTATTTCCGAAAATTGTTCCTTATTTCAATAGAAATAAAAAACAATTTTTTAATATTAAAATTCGGCCGGGGAAAATAGTGATAATTAAGATTTTTCCGGCTCTAACCTAAAATGCAACAAATAAATAAGAGTTTGACGCTAAAATAATAATAATAACAAAAGAGTGTTAAGTATTTTTATTTCCGAAAATTGTTCCTTATTTCAATAGAAATAAAAAACAATTTTTCTATTTTAAAATTCGGCCGGGGAAAATAGTGAAAATTAAGATTTTTCCGGCTCTAACCTAAAATGCAACAAATAAATAAGAGTTTGACGCTAAAATAATAATAATAACAAAAGAGTGTTAAGTATTTTTATTTCCGAAAATTGTTCCTTATTATAATAGAAATAAAAAACAATTTTTTAATTTTAAAATTCGGCCATGGAAAATAGTGAAAATTAAAATTTTTCCGGCTCTAACCTAAAATGCAACAAATAAATAAGAGTTTGACGCTAAAATAATAATAATAACAAAAGAGTGTTAAGTATTTTTTTTCCGAAAATTGTTCCTTTTTTCACTAGAAATAAAAAACAAATTTTCTATTTTAAAATTCGGCCGGGGAAAATAGTGAAAATTAAGATTTTTCCGGCTCTAACCTAAAATGCAACAAATAAGTAAGAGTTTGACGCTAAAATAATAATAATAACAAAAGAGTGTTAAGTATTTTTATTTCCGAAAATTGATCCTTATTTCAATAGAAATGAAAAACAATTTTTCTATTTTAAAATTCGGCCGGGGAAAATAGTGAAAATTAAGATTTTTCCGGCTCTAACCTAAAATGCAACAAATAAATAAGAGTTTGACGCTAAAATAATAATAATAACAAAAGAGTGTTAAGTATTTTTATTTCCGAAAATTGTTCCTTATTTCAATAGAAATAAAAAACAATTTTTCTATTTTAAAATTCGGCCGGGGAAAATAGTGAAAATTAAGATTTTTCCGGCTCTAACCTAAAATGCAACACATAAATAAGAGTTTTACGCTAAAATAATAATAATAACAAAAGAGTGTTAAGTATTTTTATTTCCGAAAATTGTTCCTTATTTCAATAGAAATAAAAAACAATTTTTTAATTTTAAAATTCGGCCATGGAAAATAGTGAAAATTAAAATTTTTCCGGCTCTAACCTAAAATGCAACAAATAAATAAGAGTTTGACGCTAAAATAATAATAATAACAAAAGAGTGTTAAGTATTTTTTTTCCGAAAATTGTTCCTTTTTTCACTAGAAATAAAAAACAAATTTTCTATTTTAAAATTCGGCCGGGGAAAATAGTGAAAATTAAGATTTTTCCGGCTCTAACCTAAAATGCAACAAATAAATAAGAGTTTGACGCTAAAATAATAATAATAACAAAAGAGTGTTAAGTATTTTTATTTCCGAAAATTGTTCCTTATTTCAATAGAAATAAAAAACAATTTTTTTATTTTAAAATTCGGCCGGGGAAAATAGTGAAAATTAAAATTTTTCCGGCTCTAACCTAAAATGCAACAAATAAATAAGAGTTTGACGCTAAAATAATAATAATAACAAAAGAGTGTTAAGTATTTTTATTTCCGAAAATTGTTCCTTATTTCAATAGACATAAAAAACAATTTTTTTATTTTAAAATTCGGCCGGGGAAAATAGTGAAAATTAAGGTTTTTCCGGCTCTAACCTAAAATGCAACAAATAAATAAGAGTTTGACGCTAAAATAATAATAATAACAAAAGAGTGTTAAGTATTTTTATTTCCGAAAATTGTTCCTTATTTTAATAGAAATGAAAAACAATTTTTCTATTTTAAAATTCGGCCGGGGAAAATAGTGAAAATTAAGATTTTTCCGGCTCTAACCTAAAATGCAACAAATAAATAAGAGTTTGACGCTAAAATAATAATAATAACAAAAGAGTGTTAAGTATTTTTATTTCCGAAAATTGTTCATTATTACAATAGAAATAAAAAACAATTTTTCTATTTTAAAATTCGGCCGGGGAAAATTGTGAAAATTAAGATTTTTCCGGCTCTAACCTAAAATGCAACAAATAAATAAGAGTTTGACGCTAAAATAATAATAATAACAAAAGAGTGTTAAGTATTTTTATTTCCGAAAATTGTTCCTTATTTCAATAGAAATAAAAAACAATTTTTTAATTTTAAAATTCGGCCGGGGAAAATAGTGAAAATTAAAATTTTTCCGGCTCTAACCTAAAATGCAACAAATAAATAAGAGTTTGACGCTAAAATAATAATAATAACAAAAGAGTGTTAAGTATTTTTATTTCCGAAAATTGTTCCTTATTTCAATAGACATAAAAAACAATTTTTTTATTTTAAAATTCGGCCGGGGAAAATAGTGAAAATTAAGGTTTTTCCGGCTCTAACCTAAAATGCAACAAATAAATAAGAGTTTGACGCTAAAATAATAATAATAACAAAAGAGTGTTAAGTATTTTTATTTCCGAAAATTGTTCCTTATTTTAATAGAAATGAAAAACAATTTTTCTATTTTAAAATTCGGCCGGGGAAAATAGTGAAAATTAAGATTTTTCCGGCTCTAACCTAAAATGCAACAAATAAATAAGAGTTTGACGCTAAAATAATAATAATAACAAAAGAGTGTTAAGTATTTTTATTTCCGAAAATTGTTCCTTATTTCAATAGAAATAAAAAACAATTTTTTTATTTTAAAATTCGGCCGGGGAAAATAGTGAAAATTAAGATTTTTCCGGCTCTAACCTAAAATGCAACAAATAAATAAGAGTTTGACGCTAAAATAATAATAATAACAAAAGAGTTTTAAGTAGTTTTATTTCCGAAAATTGTTCCTTATTTCAATAGAAATAAAAAAC
>CM065483.1:46091620-46114620 GCA_032873175.1 Leptopilina drosophilae
AAATTAAAAATTAAAGGAGAAGAACTTTTATTAAATATTAAAAAAAAAATGGCCAATTTAGATTCAAAAACTATTGTGCATCACTCGACACCTAATAAGCAGGAACTTGAATCAGATAAGTTGAATTTGGAAAACATAGATTTGTCAGCAATCAACCTTCAAACTGATATTCAGTTAATTGATTTTATTGGAAATGACTCAAAAATTGAGGGACCGGTATATGAATTTGATTTTCCAGAACTGAACAATCTTCAAGGTGAAAACTTTGATAACGGTTCTAATTCTATTTCACAAGAAGTTGATCTCCCCGTCATTAACTTGTGTGAAAGTCAACAATTACTAGTGGACGACATTTCAAAAGAGGATTCTGCTGCATGTAGCAGCAAACTTGTTACTGTATCTCAGTCTGACTCACAAGAAGACATATCTCAAACCAGCGATCCAACGTATGAACCTTCAACAAATATTTCCAGTAATGTAGAAAATGTAACCAACAAAACAGATACCACCATTGAAACTTCCCTTTCTGGAGCGCCAGTCGATATTCGAAATATTTCAGTGCCTGCATCAAAAATAAATGGAACTGCTTCCTCAAAAAAATATTTTTGTCGGTTTTGCAAGGTGTTAACTACAAAACTACCGCGGCATTTGGAGTTGAAACATAGGGATGAAGATGAAGTAAAGACTCTTATCAATTTACCACGAAATTCAAAGCAGAGAAAGGATTGTCTGGACAAAATTAGGAAGTTGGGAAGCTACGAACATAACACGAACAAAGATTTAAATACAGGAATTCTTATTACTTCTAGACGACGCCAGGAAAAGTACAAAAATATTGCGAATGATTACGTTCACTGTGCATCATGCTTAGGAGCTTTTTCAAAAAAGACGATTCATATTCATTTTAAATCTTGTGATCCTAAGCATAAGAAAGGAAGTAAAGATGTTAAAGTTTCGGGACGACGTAAAGAAGGATTTATTCACGAAAGAGCGTCTAAAACTTTGCGGAATGACATTTTCCCCCAGTTAAATGATGACGATGTTTCAAAAACAATTCAATATGATCTCTTAATTATATTATTTGGAAACAAAATTTGCGACAGATACACTAAAGAACATCAGGATGAGTTAATTAGATCACAACTCAGATACCTCGGACGTCTAAAATTAGCATTAATGAAACGCAATACGGAAATAAGCGAACTTTACCTTCTACTCCACCCGAAAAACTATGACATATTTATCGAATCTGTTCGAGAATGCGCAGGATATAATGAAAAAACGCATCTATTTAGGTCGCCCTCAGTTGCATCCACTTTAGGAACGTTACTTAAGAAGATCTCGTTAGTATGGATAGCTGAATGTATAAAGCAAGGGTACGCCGATAGAAAAAGGGAAACAGAAGATTTTATGTTGCTTTATGAAAATGATTTTCCGAATGCAATCAATAGAAAAGTAGTCGAAAATCAGGTGACTATGAAACGAAATAAGAAGACGATTTTGCCATTGAAGCAAGATATAAATGCTTTATACACACATCTCAAAGAGAACTGCAGAAAATCTTTGTCTGCCTTGAAAGAATCCTTCGATTATGAATCATGGAAATTGCTTTCTGAATGTTGCTTAATTTTATTACAGTTATTTAACAGAAAAAGGGCTGGAGAAGTAGAGCGAACCCTAATTATTGACTTCAACAACCGAGAAACTGTAGACGAAAACGTTCATCCTGATCTCTTTGTTCACTTGGATGCTGAAAAGAAGGATAGGGCTAAATTGTTTGCCCGGATAAATATTGATGGGAAAAAAGGACGTGCCGTTCCAGCATTATTAGATGAGGATTTAATCAGTTACATTGAAGGCATACTTAAGCACAGAAGTGAAGCGAATGTGAAGAAGACAAACCCATACATCTTCGGTATTCCAACTAAAAACAAGAACTCTAAACCTTACTTAAGAGCATGCGCGTTAATGCGAAAATTTTCTGAAGATTGTGGAGCGTCCCTTCCAGAAACTCTACGAGGCACTTCGCTCAGAAAACATCTAGCCACATATGCCGCAATGTTAGGAATTCAAGACAATGAAATGGGAGATTTGGCAAATTTTATGGGTCATGATAAACAAATACACAAAGATGTATATCGCGTACCAGTGGGTGTGAGGGACGTAACATGTGTCTCGCAGTATTTAATAGCTGCAATTGAGCCACAAAAAACAAATTTAGATTCAATTCCATCATCTTCTAAGAATTCATCTTCCAATCAATGTTTCGTCAATTCAAATTCAGGTCTGGAAAGTAATCGTGACAGTTCAATTTCGAAACACCAGGACCAAACGTCATACATACATAAAGACAGAAGTGATTCCAGCTACGAGATAGATGAATCTTCATCCAGTGAAGCCGAAGAAAAATCTAGTAAAACTCGAAGTAAGTGTTTTTACTATTTTATTACATTCATATTAATTCTGACTATAAAAAATGCACTGTGAATCTTGCCTCGTAAAGCAGTTCATTACAGGAATTTTTAATAAATAAAGTGTTTAATCTTTTTTACATCTAATTCAATAATTCTAATAGATTCATTAAAAACAATTCCCCGCGCACCCTGCCTCGCAAGGCAGTTCATTGCGGGGAAAACTCTTTCTGCTTGAAACTTCTCCTTACTATTCTGTGGAAAATTTTTAGTTAACTTTCACAAATAAAAACTATTTAATTAGACTTATTAAATATTCAACAAGCACTCTACCTCGTGGTGTAGTTCAACATAAGTATCTCTAATAACTAATTTTTTCCCAATCTTTCTTACAACTATTTCAAACATTCGAATTGCAATTGCATAAATCTCCGTGCACCCTTCCTCGCGGGGAAGTTCATTACGGAGTTTAACAATCTCTGCTGGTATATACTATTTACTGATCCTATTTATAATTTCTAATTAAATTTTGTAATTGAAATCCATTCACTTTCATTAATTTAAGTGAACCTCTGTCCAGCCTGACTCGTTCGGCTTAAAGTGCTTGGAATTTCTCTTGACCATTCTATGTAAAATGATTATTTAAGTATTTTTACTGTTCCTAATATTTCCTACAACTAATTCAAACATTTGAATGCAGTTATATAAATCTCCGTGCACCCTTCCTCGCGGGGAAGTTCATTACGGAGTTTAACAATCTCTGCTGGTAAATGCTATTTACTGATCCTATTTATAATTTCTAATTAACATTTGTAATTGAAATCCATTCAGTTACATTTATTAAATTTATTGAACATTTTTTGAAGTTAACCTCTGTACCCTGCCCCGTTAGGCAGTACATTAAGGTTCCTATTAGTCAAGGTTGAAAATTTTTTTTGCGATCCTATGTAAAACTTTTAAATATCTTTCTTATCTCAAATCCATTTAAATACACTTATTAAAAAATCTTATATGCACTCTGCCTCTTACAGAAGATTATTACAGAGCAGTAATAACTAAATTTTTCTGAATAATTCTTCCAACTTATTCAAACATTCGAATTGCAGTTATATAAATCTCCGTGCACCCTGCCTCGCGGGGCAGTTCATTACGGAACTTAACAATCTCTGCTGTCAAATTATTTTCACGATCCTAATACAATTTCCAATTAAATTCTGTAATTGAAATCCATTCACTTTCATTAATTTAAGTTAACCTCTGTGCAGCCTGACTCGTTCGGCTTAAAGTGCTTGGAATTTCTCTTAACCATTCTATGTAAAATGATTATTTAAGTTCCTAATCTGTTCCTAATCTTTCCTACAACTAATTCAAACATTTGAATTCAGTTATATAAATCTTCGTGAAACCTGCCTCGTGGGACAGTTTTTCACAGGGATGTCTATAGGATGTCTATGTCGGTTCGAAGGACGTCCAGAATATATGTTAAATCCTAGAAATATTTTTAGGATATTACATGTCTTTTGGATGTCTTGCTAACGGACAGAGATATCCTAAAGACAGCCCATGTCGAACTGCCTACAAAGAATCTGCTGTCTAAGGACCAGTTTCACCAATACCGATTAAAAGTTAATCAACGATTAAATCCTCTATCAACCAATCATAAGCCGCTAAACTGTCTTTAATCATTGATTAAGTTTTAATTAAAGTTGGAGGAATACACTTTTGAAAGAACCTCCTTTTTTCTTTCTTGCGAGGAGCTTAACAATCTCTGCTGGTAAATGCTTTCTACAATTCGGTGTATAGTTGGTAATTATCTTTGATAATGGAAGTGCATTCTAAAACATTTATCTATACTATCTTACGAGTCAGTTCAGCATGAGGATTTTTATTAATAAATTTTCTACTTTTCACTTCATTTTTCTTTTTATTACAGAATTATTGGTGTCCAAAATTAAAAGGACTGCGTGGACTGCAGAAGAAAGAAAGGTTGTTACCGATGAGTTTGGAAACTTAGAAATGTTGGAAAAGTTACCAACCCTTTCCGAATGTCAAAAATTGATTAGTGACAACCAAAGTGTTTTAAAAAACCGCTCAAGCTGTCAGTTGAAATCATGGATCGACAACCAAAGAAAAAGGAAATCGAGAATGCGAAAATCATTGTAAGATTTAATTCACATTTTACACGACTGAAATTTAAAAAATTTTATTTTATTTTTATAGTCATAAAAATTTTAATACTTAAAAAATAATTTTTTTGTTCTATTCTTTATGTTGTTGATGTTAAAGTAATAATTACGTAACAAATGTTTGATCTGTTTGCTATAACAGTCTGTTCCAAAGTTTAAAACTAGATTTATAATAAGTGTAAGATTTAAATCACATTTTACACGACTGAAATTTAAAAAATTTTATTTTATTTTTATAGTCATAAAAATTTTAATACTTAAAAAATATTTTTTTTGTTCTATTCTTTATGTTGTTGATGATAAGCGTAATAATTACGTAACAAATGTTTGATCTGTTTGCTGTAACAGTCTGTTCCAAAGTTTAAAACTAGATTTATAATAAGTGTAAGATTTAAATCACATTTTACACGATTGAAATTTAAAAAATTTTATTTTATGTTTATAATCATACAAAGTTTAATACTTAAACAATTTTTTTGTATTCATCATATTGTTGACGATAAGCGTAATAATTACGTAACAAATGTTTGATCTGTTTGCTATAACAGTCTGTTACAAAGTTTAAAACTAGATTTATAATAAGTGTTATTATAATTGTAATAAACATAATTTATGCGTTACTTATAACTAGAGAGACTTTGAAAAGCGTAAACATTAAAAATTTTAAAAAGAATAATAAATAAACCTTATTCTGACAAACCTCTGAAGATTAATAAAACCTCTGAAATTCTTTTACTATTAGAGAAGATTCTGTCTAAAGACCTGCAAGCCGATGTCACCAACGGCGTAACATGATTTTTAATTTAGTAAATAATTTGCATCTATCAGTTGAAATATAACAATAACAAATTCACTCAATTGACACTAACGATTTCCTGACATGATACTAATGAAACATAACGACTGACGCCCGACGTTGAGACAACTATTATGACTATTAGAATAATGAAATTCACCAACGCTTAAAAAAAAGGCTTTCTTACCAAATCCTCAAGTACTTTTTAATATATATTTATTTACTTCCCCTGCAATATCAGGGTTCGAGGATCCATATACATTGTTCTTATAACTACATACAATAACACTTAACCTATATTACAAAAAACCTTAAAAACTATTACAAGAACGCAACAACCAAAACGCAAAGAAAAAAAACAAAATTTCTTCTCTCTCTCTCTCTGCAGTGCCTGGGCTTCCGTTTCCTGTTCTTTCTTCTTCTTTTTCGTTTTATTAACAATCGCGCTATACTAATACCCACCCACCTCAATATCTACCCCGCATTCCTTTCTCTTCTCTCATCCAATTCTTTCATCCATCCTGCTCCTTGTCCACTCTCATCCAAAATCCATTTTATTATTTGCCCATTCCCCCATTCTTCCCCCCACTCAACCAGACTTCTCCCACACCTCTCCAACACATGACCCCAATTTTCCACCTCGTAACCACACACTCTGCACATTTTCTCTTCATCCCCCACCCAGTATCTGCACTCTCTCACCCCCTCCCCCATTCTATACCTTATTACCCTAATCCACTTTGTCCCCCTTCCTCCGCTGACTAGATATTTTGGCACACCCACCCCGTTCACCATTCCGTACCACTTATTATACCTTGACTTCCCTATTTTTTCCCACCACTCTTCCGAATCTTTTTCCCTCCATCCCTCCTTCATTCCATACCATCCTTTTCCTTCTCTTCTCGCCTCCTTCATTACCACTTTTCTTTCAGCCTCCCATTTCGATATCCCTATCGCCCCCCTTTCCTCCCTCTTTATAATAAGCTCCCTGCACCGTTGAGTCCACTGGTTTCCCCTCCCCTGCTTTAATTTCTCTTCGAATCCCCACGCCCTCCTCTTTTGTCTTACCAACATCTTTTCCCTGCCTAATTCTTCCCTGAGCATATATCCCGGACAACTTCTACTTACCCCCATTGTCCATCTTAAAAACCTCTCACTCATACTCTCCACTTTCTTCCTTTCTATCCACCCCCCTATTTCCACCCCATAACATATTACCGACCATACTAACACATCAAACAACCATACTCTCTTTCTCTAATCATTGTCAAACCTTCTTTTCCCAATCCCCCACACCTGACCCAAAATCTTGCCCGCTTTTTTTAATCGTCTACTCACATGTAGCTCTAAACTTCCATTCGATTTAAACCTCTCATAACCTTTGTTTTCTCCACATTCACCCACAAATCCTTTCCCCTTACATACTTTTAAAACTCTTTCATCAGCAATCTCATTCCACTTTCACACTTTGCCAACAACACTATGTCGTCGCCGTAAGCCATCGAATATACTCTCCCTTTTCCCAAAATCACCCCACCCTTCCCTCTTACGCTCAATTTCTCCTCCAAATCCGACATCAATAGACTATAGAGAATTGGGCTCAACGGGCAACCTTGCATTAAACCCCTCCCAATCTAAAAAATGTCCCCAAAAGCTTCCCCAATTCTCACCTTCGCCCTCACATCCTCATACAGTTCCTTGATCCGCTCAATGAGATTTCTCCACCCCTCATTCCCGCAACGTTTTCCAGAGTACTCCCCTGTTAACAGACAGGAAAGCCACCTTAAAGTCGACGAATAACGCCACCATCTTGCCCTTCTTTTTCCCTAATTCCTTTCCCACCAAAAAGTTAAGAGTGTATATATGGTCCATAGTGCCCATTCCTTTACGGAATCCTGCCTGACTTTGCGGTATCCCTCCAGCCTTGTCTACATTTTCCTTCAGCCTCCGCCTCAAGATCTCTGCGTAAAGCTTGTATCCCCCATTTCGCCCTCCAACCTCCATTGGACTCCATCGATCCACAAACAATCCCTACCCATTGTCACTCTCTTGCCTTTCCTTCTCTCTTCCCACGCTTTCTCCCTCAACAGCCAATCTCTTCTTCTTTCCGCCCAGGATTTATCCTCCTCTATTCTTTCCTCCCTACCTCTCAACTTCTTTTTCATCTCCATTACCTCTCTTCTCTCCTCCTCGCTACCCAAATCTTTGGGTTCTCCTTATCAACCCCTCCCACCCCTTTAACTCCCTTGATGCTGACCTTCGCTCCTATCTCATCCAACAATGCCTTTATCTTTTCCTTCCCTTCTTCCTTCCCCACCCTTAACCATCTAATTACTATCCCACACCTCCTCTTTTCTCTTTCCATCCTTTCCACTACCCTTGACAGGTCTGACACTTTTTCCCACATCTTTTTTATTTCCCCAACTACACCCTTGATCTTGTCCATTTTGCCTTCTCTTCTCTCTTCTCTCTTTATACTTTCTTCCCTAACCTCTTTAATTTCCATCCCCAGTTTCTCTATTCTATTATTTGTCTCCTCGCTTATTTGCATCATGGCTCTTGCCATTTCTCCCATCCCTGCCAGTACGTCTCCATAATTCTTTAGCTCCTCCTCATTCTCCTCATCCTCCTCCTCTTTTCCCTTACCTGCTTTTGCCAGGCCGCCACCTCTTTTTTCGACATCTTGGCATACTTCACCAACCCCTTCTGCTTAGCTTTTCTTCTGGCACTAAATGTCGCATAATCGGGTAAAGATGACGAAAACAATTTTCTCAACGCCTTGGGGGTCTCAAAAACCTCCTCGTCTTTCTCACTATCCGTCCCTGAATGATCTTTCTCATTTCGCTCACTACCCTTCTCACTCTCCCTCTCCCACTTGTCCCTCTGACTCGATTCTGCCTGCCCTTTATCTCCAGAATTCTCGCGCCGCCTACCGCCTTTCGTCGGCGACCTTTCTACCGGTGCCATGAGTATCCGCCTTTACAAACCTACCTCTCTCTCTCCTTCTAAACCTCGCCCTCTCACTCACACACCGCACGCTCTAAACCTAACCTTCCAAACCTAGTAAAACTTTACACACTTTTTATAACCACGCTACTACACTCTCAACCCCTTTTTTATAACTCACATGTACCCAACACTTCGCTCCACACAATTCACCACTTTTCACACTACCCTCCCCTCAAAAATACTAAAAAAAAGGTTTATAAAAAAAACCAAAAATCACTACACGTCCGTACTAAACCGTAACCGGAAGCCTCAAGTACTTTATAATAATCCAGAAGTATAATATAATCGAATATGCAACACTTCATTATTAAAATACTGTTTATTAACAAGAATGATACAAGAAAACGCGGAAACGATCACTGACGCTACTAACCTCTTACGCTTTTCATTTACACCACTCTCACCATAGCGATACAACATTTAGACAGTGATAGAATTTTCAAACATGATACGAACCTGAAGTCAGGTTTTCAAAATGGCAGACCCATTATGGCGGTTGAATTTGAAAATATTCATTGGATTTACCTAAAACTTTTTACTCGAGGAGTTTTTAGGGTCTTTGAATACGAATGTGAAGTCAGATTTCAATAATTTAAAATGACCCATCCAATATGGCGGACAATTATTATTTAAAAATAGTGGATTCTTCGAAAAAAGGTTTTTATGGTGATAAAGAAGTTTTATATCAGAAAGTAACAATCACTGCACCATAATCTGTTTTCCACCATTTATTCTTATGCTTACAACAAACTGGAAAATTATTCCGTTAGTCCTGTCAATAGTTGCTCTAATTCATTTTCGCTACACGGAGAGAAATGACATGACTTTTCCCTAGACTTCATTTCCTGCATTTGTACTATTTTTGTCCTGCCTATATTGCATGAACACTATTGTGGTAAAACGCCATAATATCATATGATTTTTATGTGACTCTTATACTAATATCGTATGTGAAAATACCACGCGTTAAATGAATATTATTTCATGGGGAGAAGCCTTATTTTTTCTCTCCGTGTAGACAAGCACTTTCTTTTATTCGATATTGATTCTGATTCCGTTTCTGAATAATCTATTTCTTGATATTTTTAGAATTGTTTTTCTTCTTTAGTGATCACTTTCTAAATACTTATATATTGTTCGATATAAATGAAAATTATTCTAGTAATTGACTTTAAACATTTACCAGTGAGACTATCAATTTGTAAATTTACGCATCTGTCAGACCGATATTTTTCTAGTACAGAATCACATTTAATTCGTCAAGCAAACATAATTTAATTATATCCGAAAGCAAGTTAAATTAATATATATGGACGTCCGCATGAAAAGGTACCACTTTGGCACTATTGGCACTATATGGGCGAATTTCCAACAAAATTTGGAAAATTTTGAGTGGTCTTACAACCTTTTTGGTGAAAAATTCGATGAGTTACAGAATTTTAAAGTTTAAAGTATCAAATACGTCATTTCGAGAAAAATGAAATCAAAGATTGTAATATGAATATCTTTGGTTCTTTTAGGAAGTTATTCAGATAATAATAAAATAATAAAAAATATTTTACTCTCTCTGCATCCGAAATAAAACCAACATAAAATTTTCCCTGACAGAAATATGGCGTACAAAGATCCGCAATAGTCGAAATTCTGAAAAATTCGACAATTTTAACGCCCTCTATTTTTCACAAATAATTATAAGGACGCTCTGCTAATTATCTGACTGCCAAAAATTTCACCTGTCACGTGACCCGTAAGCGTCTCCGCAACGACGGAAAAAAAATATTCGCACTTTAAAATTCTCAACAAATAACATTTATATATACCATGAATAATCATACTATTCTTTTCTCGGATCCGCATATGAAGAAAAAGAATAATTTTACACTCACGAATAAAAAAATTTCCCCAGTTCTTGATTCAACTCAAAATTTTCACTTGCTATCTTTCCCGCAAAAGTCTGTTTTCCGTACGACTGTCAATTTTCACCACCAGAATCAAGTTTCAGATACCAAAAATTTTCGCTTTATTTCTCTTCTCTTCGCCGAGGAGTAATAAATAATTGGCAAAATTAATTCGACTTTCCACCACGCTATTAAATTTTTGGCCAATTATCAATATCTTGGCGTGCCCCACGTTGGGAGCCAATTTGCAACCGGATAATTGATTAAAATAATAGATATAATTATTAAAAACCAGAGCATCTTACCCTGTCACTGAAAACACATTCCGTGAATATTAACTCTAAGTCACCAAGTCACAACGAACAATATTAAATGAGGTAAACCGTCAAGACCAACGTTGATGCAAAGACGTTGAGGCAAAGAATCTCCAACAATGATATAAAACAATTTGACTCACCAATCGCCACCAGGAACAATCGACAGCAAAGCGAGGAAACAGCACAACACTAAATAAAAACTATCAAAAAATCCAGTTAATTATTTATTAACAAAACCACCAAAATATAATACACGTCGAGAACTTCACGCTTCTATACACGCCGGTACAACTAAAAAGTAATTCTCATTCAACACGAAACAGCTGAGACGCTGTTGGTAACCTTACACGGTAACCTTACCATAAGGTTACTGTAACGTAACGTGCTATATGGGAATAGTGCTTTAAGTCAAATATAAATGAAACTAAAAATTTTGCATTAAAATAATTATACAGTAGGACGTCTGTAATTTCAACATTTTGGGGGGACTTGATATTATACACTTTTTGCGCGATAAGGAAAATTGTTGCGCTGTAGGTTTCTGCGCATGACATTTATAGGTTATATTTACAAAATATACATATCATATGCTGGTCCGCCCTGTCCGCTATTAAAAACTGTTTGCCGACGTCACGATTAGGGGAAAGTTAAAATTAAAGGACCTTGAAATTAGAGACGTTCTACTGTATGTTGAATACATATTAGATTTGGTACTATTCGTTAATATTAAGTATTTAACATCTGACGATGTGAATTGTCATTTCTTTATTTTGTCGAAATTCTAAATCGTCGTGCCATATGTCAGAAAAGACCCCGAACCAAGGTATCAATTATCATGGTAATTAGAGAAAGCAGCGGAACGAGGCTGACAACGTTATGAAGAAGACGAGCACATAGGATGGAATGTAGGACGCTACAGGTGCCTAATGCTTTCTCCGCCATAATGGATTTTTATCTCAAGACGATAACGGACGAGATTTGTGTTGTCAAGTTTTGTTTAAATAAACATTCGTTTTCTGCCGTGTGAATTAGTCAGGAGGACTATTTTGTAGCGTAGCGTGAAGCTCAAATAAGTTGTTTTGTGAAAATAAAATGATTTGACTAGAGCGAGTGTTGTTTTCTCGAGTTTTTTCTTTCACTTTCGATTCCGCTGAGCGTTATTGGAGATAGCCGTCGAGGAGCCAAGCCGAGAGAAAACGAGAAGTATACAAAGAAAAGTGATCGTCGTGGGTAAGTCGTACCATTTTTGTACCAGTCAAATCTCGTTGTCAACAATTTCTGCTTGACAATCGTTCGGGCAGAATTCCCTCTGAGTGAGAGAGAATCTCAGAGGTGTTGAATTGTTCTTGTGTTGAGTCGAGCCAGAGTATAGTTTATTAATTATCTTTAAAATTAATTGGTGCCTGACAGCTTAGTTTATTTGTTGAAATTTGAAAAATTTGTACGTTAAAAGCGTCAGAGGTTGCCTAAAGGCGCTAGCACAGCTCCTTCTGCCAGCCTGCAGGTTGTCATGGTAACACATAAGTAGAGGTGAGAGTACCTTGACACATAAGTAGAAATTTGAACAAAGACTTTACTTGTTTAAAATAATACGTCACAAACGTTATTCTCTAAATAATTACATCATAGTTGTTGGCAGACTATACGAATTCTTAAATTAATAATAAGAATTATTAGTTAAGCATAAGTTACCAAAAAATTTTTATTTAAAAATCTTTGTGTCCACAAATAAATTTCAGCACTTTTAGATGAAAATATAACATGACATCATACGGCATGAAAGAGAAATTTTTTGCTAGAATTGTTTTTTCTATGAGTTTTAAGTTAAGTATAGAGAAAGGAGAGGTACTTATTTGGAATATTTGTTACTCTCAGGTCCTCATTAGTTCCAAAATATACAATGAAAATTGTTCTTTTTATGCATGATGAACAGTAATTTCCTATCCATCTAAAATTTATGCTAACTGTATCTTTCAATTCTTATTCGATTAACTAAGCACAATTTTAGAATGGAAAGGCCGAACATGCAACCTTAATTTAATCCTAATTTGGCCCAAAGTTTTTAAATTATACATTAAGTTTCATACATGTGTCTCCATTGTATCCATTACTCTGATATATATTGTAACGATCTTTAATTTTACTTACGGGTTTTACTTATTAATCGTTACAAAAATGTCAACTACCGGTTTTCCGGTTACCGAATTATAAATTCCACACTTCGAGTTTATAATACACCACCGATGATCCGTTTTAGGGAACTTCCCCGACGCCAGGTAGGTGAACTACCCGGATCACGAATTTGAATAACCGCCTTTATAAAAATAAAGTACTAATAGAGACACTAACAACCACTAAGTTTTATTTTAAATATTCATTTGTTTTTTTATAAACAATTTAATTTTAATGTAAAAATTTTTTAAAAGTTTTATATCTCAGGAACGAATTGTCGGATTTTAATGGCAATTTTTCACATAATTCATAAAGATTGGAAGTTTAAGAAAAAATGTATTTCATTGTTGAAAAAGTTACTTGTTGTAAAAAATTATTGTTATTATTAAACAAATGAATAATTAATTGTGTTCTGGACCTTTTTCGTAAAATTTTTTTAAGATCTTTAAACTATATAAATCAAGGATTTAATATCTGAAATTAAAAGTTGGTAGATCGAAATAGTTTATTAACTACGAATTTTTGTGAGCGCGGTCGCGGTGAAAGACCTGTACTGTTTAATAAGATAAGATATAAATTACTTTTGCATGATAGTACCTCTCAGATCAAAAGGAAAGAAATAAAATTGAAAAGAAAAGAAAATTCAATAACTCACAAGCAGTGAAGGCTCTCATTCAGTTCTCCCACTACACAATTACACTGAAAATTCGTGTATCGTCTCCCTCGCCTGTCACTGCCCTTGAGTTGGACGCCACTGTTGTAACGATCTTTACTTTTACTTACGGATTTTACCCATTAATCGTTACAAAAATGTCAACTACCGGTTTTCCGGTTACCGAATTATAAATTCCACACTTCGAATTTATAATACACCACCGATGATCCGTTTAAGAAAACTTCCCCAGCGCCAGGTAGGTGAACTACCCGGATCACGATAGCAGAAACAAAACAGGAATTAACACTCAATTAATAGACTTGACTAGAGAGAATTTAATTAATCATTTGAATAAAGCACTTTATTTTTCCATACTATAATTCGAAATACTAACGAATGAGAACTTCCACACGCCGGTGTATACAATGGACAACAGAAAATGGCGGCGTCGTATCGGCTTGCCATGCGGTCCTTCGGATCGAATACGTAACTTTTTCCGATTCCACATTCCACAGACAGATTCAACATTCCGATCCCACATTCAATATTCAAATTCCACTTTCAATATTCAGATTCCACATTCACTATTCAGTTTCCACATTCCACATTCCCATTCCACTTTCAATATTTAGATCCTACATTCAATATTCAAATTCCACTTTCATTATTCAGATTCCACAATCCGATTCCACTTTCCAATTCCACATTCCGACTCCACTTTCAACATTCCGATTCCACATTCGAATTCCACTTTCAATATTCAGATTCCACAATCCGATTCCACATTCCCATTCCACATTCCACTTGGGTTCGTGCCTGTTTAATTATCTCTTTTGTCAAAAGCGAGAGAAAATTCAGATTTCACATTTCAATTATTATAATAAAATTAATCTCCTTTATTTAAGACGGCTTATTTGTCAACATTACTAAACAACTACATACATTAAATCATAAATCGGAATATTAAAAATGAAATCTGAATGTGGAATCTGAATATCAAAAGTGGAATCGGATTGTGGAATCTGAATATTGAAAGTGGAAATGGGAAGTGGAATCCGAATGTTGAAAGTGGAATCTGAATATTGAAAGTGGAATTTGAATATTGATTGTAGAATCTGAATATTGAAAGTGGAATCGGAATGTGGAATGTGGAACAGGAAAGTGGAATCTGATTATTGAAAGTGGAATCTGAATATTGAAAGTGGAATTTGAATATTGAAAGTGGAATATGAATATTGATTGTAGAATCTGAATATTAAAAGTGGAATCGGAATGTGGAATGTGGAACAGAAAAGAGGAATCTGATTATTGAAAGTGGAATTTGAATATTGGATGTGGAATCGGATTGTGGAATCTGAATATTGAAAGTGGAATCGGAATATGGAATCTGAATATTGAAATTGGAATTTGAATATTCAATATGGAATCTAAATATTGAAAGTGGAATTGGGATGTAGAATCGAAATGTTGAAAGTAGAGTCTGAGTGTGGAATCGGAATATGGAATCTGAATATTGAAAGTGGAATTGGAAAGTGGAATCTGACTGTTGAAAGTGGAATCGGAATAAAGAATCTGAATGTGGAATGTGGGATCGAAAATTAGTTACGTAATCGACTCCCTTATCACGATGCTATTTCTCGGTCACGCCGTACACCGGTGATATTTCCAAGATAACGAGGAAGATGGACCCTGAGCACTAACCTTTGATTCGGTTCAGTAAGCCTTGATATTCCTTCTAAATGTCACTAGAAATTTTATTCGGTTTAAACGTAGTAATCCCGTAAATGCTCTTTCGGCAGCCAGGCACGAAATATCGAAATAGGTTACTCGGCTTCTTCCATCGGTCCCGTATATAGGTGATGCGCAATATGGGTTCCCTTAAATTTCCTTAAATTTGGAATAACGAAAATAATCTCAATTGATTGATTTGAATGAAATATAAATAAATTTGCATTCGATTATCTAAGCAAAATGTTTAAATGGAATGTCCCAACATGCAACCTTAATTTAATTCTAATTTGGCCCCAAAATCTATAAAATGTAAATTAAGTTTAGTATGTGTCCCCAATATATCCATTCGTCTGATATATATTTTCATAGAACATAGCCTTAAATTTCCTTAAATTTGGAATACCGACAATAATCTCAATTGATCTGCAATGCTTTGAATGAAGTATAAACAAAACCAAAGTTTTTTCATTAAAATTAATAAGTTGAACACATATGAGATTGGTACTTTTCGTTAATGTTATCTATTTAATTCTCTTCTTTAAATACTTGCATCATAATTGTTATGAGACTATTCAAACATTTTAAATTCATAATAAGCATAACTACTGACGAACAAATTACATCCAAAGAAAAATTTCAGCATTTTTAAATGAAAAATATAATATACTAAATTCTTCAGTGTGGAAAATAAAAATTTCAGCCCTTTGTAATGGAAAATATAATATTTGAAATCCTTCAGCGTGAAAAAAATTGGTTTGCCATAAATATGTTTTTTTATTATAAGTCCTCAATGAAATAGAGAAATTGGAGGATTTTCATTTGGAATACTTTGTTATACTCAGATCAATAATAGTTCTAAAATATACCATTAAAGTTGTGCTTTTTATGCATAAAAATCATTAATTTTATATCCAGCTAAAATTAAAGCTAACTGTAATTTTTAATTTGTATGCGTCTATCGTAGCACATTTTTTTATTGGAATGACCCAACATACAACCTTAATTTAGTTATAATAGGCCCTAAGACCTTAAACTATACATTGAGTTCAGTACATGTCCCCAATATATCGATTTCTCTGATATATAATTTTATAGAACATAACCTTAAATTTGCTTAAATATGGAATGACGAAAATCATCTCTATTATACTGCAAGTGCTTTTAATCAAATATAATTGATTCCAACAGTTTCTCATTGAAATTATACTGTGGAATACATATTAAATTGATACTTTTCGTTAATATTCTTGATTTAACTTTCTTCTTTAAATAATTGCATCATAATTGTTATGAAACTATTCGAATACTTTAAATTAATAAAAATGATTACTAGTGAAGCACAAGTTTCATACAATTTTTTTCTAAAAACTCTGCGTCCACAGAAATGTTTTAGCACTTGTATAGATATAAAACATAATATATGATATCACACGGAGGGGAACATCATTTGTTTGCAAGAAATATTTTTAATATTGTAAAGACTTTTAAATTAAATTTAAAATAGACCTAATTGACGGGCAGCTGCAGAAGCAGGGTTTTGCTGTAGATGTTTTTATGGACATAGAAGGAGCATTTAGTCAGGCCTCTCCGGAATCCATAAAAAGAGCTATGAAAGCTTTTAATATTCCTACAGGAGTGGTTGATTGGACTTGTCATATGCTATAAAACAGAAACATTCTATCAACTAAAGGAGACTCAGTCCTGAAAGGGACAGTCAACTCTGGATGCCCCCAAGGAGGTGTTCTTTCACCCTTGCTCCGGTCCTTGGTGGTGGATGAACTACTGAGAACTCTGACCGAAGCCTCGTGCCCACTTACGCTGTCTGGAGAAGAGATCAAATACACAGAGCAGGCAAAATATCTAGGAGTAATCCTGGATAGTAAACTGCTTTGGAAAAAGCACTTAGAAGAGAAGTGCAGGAAACTTACAGCTGCTCTATGGCAATGTAGAAGGGCCATAGGCAGTAGCTGGGGTCTCAAACCGGATAAACTATTGTGGATCTATGAAGCAATTCTGCTCCCTAGGCTGACCTATGCTTGTGTGGTCTGGTGGGGTAGAGTTAAGCTAAAAACAGCACAAACAGAATTGGAAAGGGTATGGGGGATGGTACTCAGGGGCATAACGGGGGCAGTGCGTACAACTCCTACTGCTGCCCTTGGTGCCCTCTTGGGGCTAAAACCCTTACACCTTACAATTAAAGCAGCGGCGGTTAAGGCTGCCTGCGGTTGAGTGGTCCTGTGGGCTGCAGGGAGGTGGGTAGATGGCGTTTCCCAAAGAAATTAGTGAGAATCCCCCTTCTAAGTATGATTAGGGACAGAACTGTCCCTTTGTACCTCTTCGACAAAAAGTATAGGATTAATATACCTAGTAGAGAAGATCGGATAAATGGACTGACAAGTATTCCAGCTGACTGTGAAGTCTGGTACACAGATGGATCAAAAGGCGGGAATGGAGTTGGTGCAGGAATCTATCATGTAACCTCCCAAGTGGGACACTCCTTTATGTTAGGGACCACTGTTACTGTGTTACAAGCCGAAATTGTGGCAATATTTTATGGTGCTGTTGAAGCCTTGGAAAATTGTCACAACAAAGATATTTTTATATCTTAGAAAATTTTATATCTATAGAAAATGGCAAGGCGGACATTTTCTCCTTGAAACGATACGTATCAACATCACGGCTGGTTGGTGATTGTCATGAGGCACTTAACAAACTAGATGAAACGAACCGCGTTACCCTCCTCTGGAACCCTGGTCACAGTGGATTCGCGGGGAACGATAGGGCGGATGAGCTAGCCAAAGAAGGGGCTAGGAAACAACTTATTGGACCTGAACCTCCCATTGGTGTTTCCAACAAATGCCTGACACTGGAAATTAAACAGTGGATAGCTGCGGAACACCAAAGGGAATGGCAGGTAGCTAAGGGCTGTAGACAAGCCAAGGTACTCATGGGAAGTAGTATTAACCCTATGAGGAAAGCGGAATTCCGCAAATTAAATAGAAAAGAGGCAAAGATTATAACAGGGCTATTAACTGGTCATGGGGATCTGCGCTATCATAGGCACAAAATGGGGATCCTAGACGACCCGAAGTGCCGCAGGTGTGGAGAGGAATATGAAACCCCGATACACATTTTGTGTCACTGCCCTGCACTTGTGAAGGAGCGGGAACACATTACGGGCTACTTCTTTTTGGGGGCTACCGTTATTGCTACCAGAAACCTGGCCGAAGTCCTCCTGTTGTGGAAAGGACTTCGGATATACGGGTGGTTATGGGGAACGTAAAGGGATTACCCACGCGTTAGTGGCTTTGACCTGTAAGGTCCTAGGTCCACAAACCTATTCTTAATAATAATAATAATAATACTCTCAGTTCGTTAAGAGTTAAAAAATATATTATAACAATTGTTCTTTTTATGCATAAAAAACAGTAATTTTCTATCCTGATAAAATTAAAGCTAACTGAAATTTTCAATTTGTATTCAACTATATAAGCAGAATGTTTAAGTGGAATGTCCCAACAAGCAACCTTAATTTAATTCTAATATGGCCCCAAAATCTATAAACTGTACATTAAGTTTAGTATGTGTCCCCAATATATCAATTAGTCTGATATATATTTTCATAGAACATAGCCTTAAATTTCCTTAAACTTGGAATACCGAAAATAATCTCAATTGATCTGCAATGCTTTGAATGAAGTATAAATAAAACCAAAGTTTTTTCATTAAAATTAATAAGTTGAACACATATGAGGTTGGTACTTTTCGTTAATATTATCTATTTAATTATCTTCTTTAAATACTAACATCATAATTGTTATGAGACTATTCAAACATTTTAAATTCATAATAAGCATAACTACTGACGAACAAATTACATCCAAAGAAAAATTTCAGCATTTTTAAATGAAAAATATAATATACTAAATTCTTCAGTGTGGAAAATAAAAATTACAGCCCTTTTTAATGGAAAATATAATATTTGAAATCCTTCAGCGTGAAAAAACATTGGTTTGCCATAAATATGTTTTTTTATTATAAGTCCTCAATGAAATTGAGAAATTGGAGGATTTTTATTTGGAATACTTTGTTATACTCAGATCAATAATAGTTCTAAAATATACCATTAAAGTTGTGCTTTTTATGCATAAAAATCATTAATTTTATATCCAGCTAAAATTAAAGCTAACTGTAATTTTTAATTTGTATGCGTCTATCGTAGCACATTTTTTTATTGGAATGACCCAACATACAACCTTAATTTAGTTATAATAGGCCCTAAGAGCTTAAACTATACATTGAGTTCAGTACATGTCCCCAATATATCGATTTCTCTGATATATAATTTTATAGAACATAACCTTAAATTTGCTTAAATGTGGAATGAAGAAAATCATCTCTATTATACTGCAAGTGCTTTTAATCAAATATAATTGATTCCAAAAGTTTCTCATTGAAATTATACTGTGGAATACATATTAAATTGATACTTTTCGTTAATATTCTTGATTTAACTTTCTTCTTTAAATAATTGCATCATAATTGTTATGAAACTATTCGAATACTTTAAATTAATAAAAATGATTACTAGTGAAGCACAAGTTTCATACAATTTTTTTCTAAAAACTCTGCGTCCACAGAAATGTTTTAGCACTTGTATAGATATAAAACATAATATATGATATCACACGGAGGGGAACATCTTTATTTTGCAAGAAATATTTTTAATATTGTAAAGACTTTTAAATTAAATTTAAAATAGACCTAATTGACGGGCAGCTGCAGAAGCAGGGTTTTGCTGTAGATGTTTTTATGGACATAGAAGGAGCATTTAGTCAGGCCTCTCCGGAATCCATAAAAAGAGCTATGAAAGCTTTTAATATTCCTACAGGAGTGGTTGATTGGACTTGTCATATGCTATAAAACAGAAACATTCTATCAACTAAAGGAGACTCAGTCCTGAAAGGGATAGTCAACTCTGGATGCCCCCAAGGAGGTGTTCTTTCACCCTTGCTCCGGTCCTTGGTGGTGGATGAACTACTGAGAACTCTGACCGAAGCAGGATACCATGTAATTGGTTATGCGGACGACATTTTTTTAATCGTTCGCGGTCCCCACCTCGAAGTTATACTCGAGGTGGTCCAAAAGGCGGTAAACCAGGTAGATAAATGGTGTGAGAAGGTGGGTTTATCTGTAAATCCCGGGAAAACGGAAGCAGATATCTTTACCAGGCGGTATGAGTGGAAAGCCTCGTGCCCACTTACGCTGTCTGGAGAAGAGATCAAAGACACAGAGCAGGCAAAATATCTAGGAGTAATCCTGGATAGTAAACTGCTTTGGAAAAAGCACTTAGAAGAGAAGTGCAGGAAACTTACAGCTACTCTATGGCAATGTAGAAGGGCCATAGGCAGTAGCTGGGGTCTCAAACCGGATAAACTATTGTGGATCTATGAAGCAATTCTGCTCCCTAGGCTGACCTATGCTTGTGTGGTCTGGTGGGTAGAGTTGAGCTAAAAACAGCACAAACAGAATTGTAAAGGGTAAGGGGGATGGTACTCAGGGGCATAACGGGGGCAGTGCGTACAACTCCTACTGCTGCCCTTGGTGCCCTCTTGGGGCTAGAACCCATACACCTTACAATTAAAGCAGCGGCGGTTAAGGCTGCCCTGCGGTTGAGTGGTCCTGTGGGCTGCAGGGAGGTGGGTAGATGCCGTTTCCCAAAGAAATTAGTGAGAATCCCCCTTCTAAGTATGATTACGGACAGAACTGTCCCTTTGTACCTCTTCGACAAAAAGTATAGGATTAATATACCTAGTAGAGAAGATTGGATAAATGGACTGACAAGTATTCCAGCTGACTGTGAAGTCTGGTACACAGATGGATCAAAAGGCGGGAATGGAGTTGGTGCAGGAATATATCATGTAACCTCCCAAGTGGGACACTCCTTTATGTTAGGGACCACTGTTACTGTGTTACAAGCCGAAATAGTGGCAATATTTTATGGTGCTGTTGAAGCCTTGGAAAATTGTCACAACAAAGATATTTTTATCCTTTCGGATAGCAAGGCGGCCATTTTCTCCTTGAAACGATACGTATCAACATCACGGCTGGTTGGTGATTGTCATGAGGCACTTAACAAACTAGCTGAAACGAAACGCGTTACCCTCCTCTGGATCCCTGGTCACAGTGGATTCGCGGGGAACGATAGGGCGGATGAGCTAGCCAAAGAAGGGGCTAGGAAACAACTTATTGGACCTGAACCTCCCATTGGTGTTTCCAACAAATGCCTGACACTGGAAATTAAACAGTGGATAGCTGCGGAATACCAAAGGGAATGGCAGGTAGCTAAGGGCTGTAGACAAGCCAAGGTACTCATGGGAAGTAGTATTAACCCTATGAGGAAAGCGGAATTCCGCAAATTAAATAGGAAAGAGGCAAAGATTATAACAGGGCTATTAACTGGCCATGGGGATCTGCGCTATCATAGGCACAAAATGGGGATCCTAGACGACCCGAAGTGCCGCAGGTGTGGAGAGGAATATGAAACCCCGATACACATTTTGTGTCACTGCCCTGCACTTGTGAAGGAGCGGGAACACATTACGGGCTACTTCTTTTTGGGGGAGACCGTTATTGCTACCAGAAACCTGGCCGAAGTCCTCCTGTTGTGGAAAGGACTTCGGATATAGGGGTGGTTATGGGGAACGTAAAGGGATTACCCACGAGTTAGTGGCTTTGACCTGTAAGGTCCTAGGTCCACAACCCTATTCTTAATAATAATAATAATAATACTCTCAGTTCGTTAAGAGTTAAAAAATATATTATAACAATTGTTCTTTTTATGCATAAAAAACAGTAATTTTCTATCCTGATAAAATTAAAGCTAACTGTAATTTTTAAATTGTATGAGTCTATCGTAGCACATTTTTTTATTGGAATGACCCAACATACAACCTTAATTTAGATATAATAGGCCCTAAGACCTTAAACTATACATTGAGTTCAGTACATGTCCCCAATATATCGTTTTCTCTGATATATAATTTTATAGAACATAACCTTAAATTTGCTTAAATGTGGAATGACTAAAATCATCTCTATTATACTGCAAGTGCTTTTAATCAAATATAATTGATTCCAAAAGTTTCTCATGGAAATTATACTGTGGAATACATATTAAATTGATACTTTTCGTTAATATTCTTGATTTAACTCTCTTCTTTAAATAATTGCATCATAATCGTTATGAAACTATTCGAATACTTAAAATTAATAAAAATGATTATTAGTGAAGCACAAGTTTCATACAATTTTTTTCTAAAAACTCTGCGTCCACAGAAATGTTTTAGCACTTGTATAGATATAAAACATAATATATGATATCACACGGAGGGGAACAGCATTTGTTTGCAAGAAATATTTTTGATATTGTAAAGACTTTTAAATTAAATATAAAATAAAATTGTATTTATATGGTATATTTTGTTACTCTCAGTTCGTTAAGAGTTAAAAAATATATTATAACAATTGTTCTTTTTATGCATAAAAAACAGTAATTTTCTATCCTGATAAAATTAAAGCTAACTGATTTTAAAAACACATTTTAAAAAAATGTGTGGAAAATAAAAATTTCAGCCCTTTTTAATGGAAAATATAATATTTGAAATCCTTCAGCGTGAAAAAACATTGGTTTGCCATAAATATGTTTTTTTATTATAAGTCCTCAATGAAATAGAGAAATTGGAGGATTTTTATTTGGCATACTTTGTTATACTCAGATCAATAATAGTTCTAAAATATACCATTAAAGTTGTGCTTTTTTAGC
>CM065483.1:46114670-46194670 GCA_032873175.1 Leptopilina drosophilae
ATGGCGATTCGATTGATACAAAATTCGAGGAGATATAAAACATTATGTATTAGCTGGCCACCCTGTGTGGCCATCCGGTAGCGCGAAGGTTAATATAGATAGATAGAAGATAGAAGATTATAATGAATTTTGTTTTACTTAGTTGTAAATGTGAACCGTTTTCTTCTGGTCAATTTGATGGACTTGATTCTCAATTTGTGATTCCATTTGTGGATTCCAGAAATTATCGACAATTAAAACGTGATTTGCCCCAACGAGATTTACTCCTACTGCTCCGGCCTTCAAGGAGACAAGTAAAATTTCCAACTCATCTTCTGTATTATTAAATCTATCGATAAGGTTTTGCCTTTTATGAAAATCAAGATTTCCAGAGAAAATTTCCCATTTGAAGAAGTCGTTCTTTGATAAATGATGACCTATTATATCCAGCATTCCCGTCCATTGCGAGATAATTACCATTTTATCCTTCATCTGCGAAATTTCTTGAACTTGTTTAATAATAGCTGTAATCTAAAATCAAAACAAAATTTTTATGTAAAGAATTATTTAAATTTCATTTATTTATTAAATTTATTTGAAATGTTTTCTTTGTATAATTAAAATACTAATTGCTTCCTCATAGGAAGCTTTGTATTAGCAAAATTTTGGATTGTCATTTTTTGACATATTTAAAATTTTTTTTTAATTATACCTAATACTTTAGTACTTTATATATGCCTGGGCACTCCGCGTATAAATATTTTAAATAAATAAATAAAAATTTCCATATAATTTGAACTCAGAAGTCCTAAAAACGGATTTTAAAAATTTGTCCGGATGTGTGTGTGTGTGTACTAACATTACATTTGCCTCAATATCTCAGAACCAGAAAGAGCTAAAGTCTTAAATTTTTTTTTAAATTGTAGGTCTCCTCGGGGGACATAAAATAAGAGTATTTTCAGCCCGATTCATAAAGTTTAACTAATTTTTTTTGCATTTTTAATTTTCCAAAAAAACGTTTTTTGGCCATAACTTAAAAAAATGTTAGGATACCTATGAATGTTTTTTCTTAGTTTTGTAGAGTTTTTTGAGACGCATTTTTTGAGCCCTCATTGAAAATTTTTCATCCATATTATCCAAAGATATTAAAATTTTAAAAATCTAAATTTTTGGAAAATAAGACTTTCGAAAGTTTTGTTAAAAAATGTAAAAGCAACATTAAAAATATCATTTCCAACTTGTAGAGCATTAAAAAACGCTTTGATTAACATATTTTTCAAGCTGATTCGACCAGAAATGACGAAATTATTGTTAATAAATATTGCAATTAAATATATCGAACATTTCAAATAAATCTTTAGGAAATGTTTAGGAAAGTTTCGGTGCTTGAGGGTTATTATTATCTCTATGAGGAAGCAAAGTGTTCATGAAATGAACATAACGAGATTTACGAAAACGTACAACTTGGCAGCGGTTTTTTATTTTTTCTTTTGGAAAAAATTACCTTCGAGCTTCGTTGATGAATATTCAAATCATCTTTTGAATAACATTCACAACATATTTCATTATTCTGCAGTAAATGCGGATGACAACACACTTGTCGCAATAGAATCTTACTATGATAATTATGCAAAGTTTTCGAACAATCCTGAACAAATTTATATAATTTCTTCTCCTGGTCATCCAAATTAATTGAAATAATTGAGGTGAATTTTTTAGGTAGTTTTAAAATATCTTTTGCAATTAAGTTGTCTTTCGTACGTCGAAGTATTAAGTGTTTCCAATCCTCAAGATTACCAGTCGGTGTTAAGTGTAAAAGTTTTAATAAAGGATCCAAATCATGTTCTGTATTTTGAAACGGTGTACCCGTCAATGCCCAACGACAACGTGCCGATAAATCACAAACAATTTTGTGTATTTTAGTTTTTGTATTACGCATAGTGTGCGCTTCATCAAGAATAATGCGCTTCCAAACAATTGTAGAAATAATTGCATTCTTGGGACAATTTGCCGATAATGTATTATATGTCGTTATAACCACGTCATAGTTTGATAAATTTTTGGTAACATCTTTAGTATTTCTATAAAAGAGTGAAACCGTAAGAGCACAGCTTTCGCAATACTCTTTGATTTCATTTTTCCATTGACACAACACCGATGTCGGACAAATGACGAGTGTTCCGCCGTTAGGTCCCTTGTCTTCGTCTTCGGAATAAGTTTCATCTTTAGTGGCAACGATAAGCGAGATCACTGCTCGAGTATTTTTCAAACCCACATCGTCAGCCAATAGACCGCAATGTGTATCCTCTTTCTCACGATGAAGCATCCAGGTCAATGCTTCCTGTTGATAGGTCATTAATTGTGTCTCTATACTTCCATTATCCTTATAAGTTCCAGAAGAATTATTTTCGATATGATCTTCCTTCTCTTCATCTTCTTTCTCATCATTATCTTCCTCCTTATCGTCATCATCTTCTTTAGTTTCGTCTATAATATCTAATACACAATTATATAAAAATTTAATCAGTATTCAAATTTTTAAATCCCCTTCTGATTTCAATGATAGAGAAAATTTGTCAAAAATTATTCATTACTTACTAGCAACAGATAATTTGCTCACTTCGTGCGATCCAGGAACTTCTTCGTCAGATTCTAATGCAATTATTGAATCTGAATTATGTGCATAATTATGCCCCTTATCCTTGAAAAAAAATGTTAATATCTCATTTTCTAAATAAATCACAAATCAATGAAACTTTTCTTTTTTAAATCTAAGACTTCACGTGAATATTATATTATATCTAAAATAAATTTGTTTCTTTAGATACACTGCAAAAAGAAGTATCTTAATTTAAGATGTTTTGGTAGTCATTTCTAAGATGTTTTGGTAGACGCTTTTTAGTGATTTGAAATGTCTTAATTTAAGATGTTAAAAGTATCATCTTACACATTTTCATCATATTTTTTAGGAAAAAAAATTTGAGGTTAACCATAGGCTCTTATGGATAACACTTTATCCATCTTATTTTTTAATAACTAACATTTTTGTTGCATCTTACGATACATAAGTAACTTAATCGCCAAACATCTTATTGCACCAAAAACATCTTAATTTAAGACACTTTAAAAAACTTACCAAAGTAACTTACTTTTCTAAGATGGGAGAAATTTTTTAATCACTGCTAAAACGTATAAAGCATCTTAGATATTAGTAAGATACTTTAGAAAACATCTTATTTTAAGATGTAAGATACCATTTTTCAATCTTAAGTCTTATTTTAAGATACCAAAAAAGATACCTATTTTTGCAGTGTAGAAATATCAATACCATATGAGCTGTCTTGAAGTTTCTAAGAATTCACAAAAATAAATACAATATCAAGAAAGAAAATATTCTTTATACAATATTTTATGCAACTACTACAATACTTTATACTACAATTTCATTTATAAACATAAGTTTATAAATTCTATCTAAAAACAAAAAAAAATAACAATACACCATTTGTATATTCGCGCTCTTTTTAAGTATACGATTACAACTCCACCTATAACAAATGTCGAAACAAAGTTGAAAACACCCTTCTATTAAGATTTTACATGCTCATTGCCTATTCCTTAATTCGATAGTTTTCGATATATTCGACTTTTTCTCGCAATGTCTTTTTTAAAAAAGGAGAAAAAAGGAAAAAGGATAGATTCTGACAAAAAAAATATCT
Organism: Leptopilina drosophilae; assembly: GCA_032873175.1. Classification (NCBI taxonomy): domain Eukaryota; kingdom Metazoa; phylum Arthropoda; class Insecta; order Hymenoptera; family Figitidae; genus Leptopilina; species Leptopilina drosophilae. The sequence goes on from CM065483.1 coordinate 46,118,369, forward strand.
AAAGTTGCCTGAGTTCTCTCTCTTCTTTTCCCCTTTTGATTTGGAAGCTAAGCAGACTTTGACTAAGACTGTCGTTAAAAATATCTTCTGTTCCCCCATTCTACAAAATATAATCAAATTTATAAGCAATTGAATATTATCACCTCAGGTTTTACAAATCTTATTTTTTTTCTTCGAATTAATTTTTAGTTTCTAATTTTTATTTTATTTTCTAATTTTCTTCATTATTTTAGAAGATTTTTCTTAGATAATGTTTATAAAGTCGAGAATATAAAATGTGGAAAGTTACGAAAAAATGCCTATTTTTTTTTAATTTATAGAAATTATCCTGCATTTATTTAAGAAAATATAAAACTTTATTTCTAAACAGGGGTTTCCGGAAATGACTTCCGGAATTTTTCCGGAAATTTGATTTTTTTTTAAGTCAATTTTTCTTCCGTAAACTGCTTCTGGAAGAAAATTTTTCTTCCTGAAGCTGATTCCGGAAGTAAATATTCTTCCGGAAACTAATTCTTTTTTCGAAAATTTCCTTAAATCATTTCCGGAAGTTTCATTTCTTTCGTATCTATTGTGACCTATTTTTCCGGAAATTATTTTTTTAAAGTAAATATCCTTCCGGAAGTTAAACCTTTTTTCACGGAATTTTTTTAAAATCACTTCAGGAAATTTATTTTCTTCCGTATTTATGGGAGACACCTAGATGAGACACCAGCCTAACCTTCTTGCTGGAAACTGCTTCCGAAAGTTTTTTTTCGAAAAAAATGCTCTTCCAGGAATTTAATCCTTTTTTTCAGAAATTTCCTTAAATCATTGGCCCTTGTAAAATAATTTTTTTCTGAAAAAACGCGAATATAATTCCAAAAAATTCACAATTTTTTCCTTGACTATTTTTAATTTCCGATTTTTTGTGGAGTACTTTTATTAGTTCATTGCAAACAATAAAATACCGAACAGATTGCGGGACGAGACCATTGGGCCTTGCAAAATAATTTTTTCCCTGAAAAAACACGAATTTAATTAAAAATAAATTCACAATTTTTTCCTTTACTATTTTTAACTTCCGATTTTTAATTGAATATTTTTATTAGATTACTGAGAAGTGTAAAATACCCAACAGATTGCGAGACGCGATCATTGGGCCTTGTAAAATAATTTTTTTTCTGAAAATACGAGAATTTAGTTCCAACCAAATTCACAATTCCTTCCTTGACTATTTTTAACTTCCGATTTTTGGTGGAGTACTTTTATTAGTCATTTGCAAACAATTAAATACCCAAAATATTGCGGGACTCGATAATTGGGCCTTGTAAAATAATTTTTCTTCTGAAAATACGCGAATTTAATTCCAAAAAAATTCACAATTTTTTCCTGAACTATTTTTTACTTTCGATTTTTTGTGGGCTATTTTTATTACACTAGTAGATAGGCTAAGGGAGTTCTCGATAGTTAGGAATCTGTTACCGGCATTACCGGCATTGCAAAATGGGGTTGATGACTCAGAGTTTTGCAATTTTTTTATCGATGACTTATTTCCTGTTTTCGTTTTATAGGGTGCATTTTTTGACGATGATTTAACCAGATTTCTCAGATGGTTAAATCTTTGTTATATATATATAGATAATTAAAAAAAATTAGTTATTTTTATTTATTTTTATTATTACTATTATTATAAGAAAAGCATATTTCTTCAGAAACCCACCTGTTTTTCGAAACCTGCTCCACCTGTTTCACAAGTAATAAAATTTGGGTATTTTAAGAATAAAGGGGACAATGTCTGCATTGTACTACCGTATTGCACTTGTTAATCCCTTGCGCTGCGGGAGGCCTAGTCTTAAGATTTATTAGTTATTACCCAAAAATATTTTCCTGGCGCTTACAACTAGTTGGAAATCCCTCGCTGCGGGGAGTCTCAACCCAAATTACTCATAACACATTTTATTCAACAAAAAAATGCATTTTTTTAAATATTGATAATTTAATATTTTTATTGTTTAATTCATAATCCTTATTTTTTTACGATTACACCCATATGTTGTTTTTTATTTTTTGCCGCAGTCAAAAAGTTTTTGCATCATTGGTATTTCCCGTTTTTTTGTTTTTACAGGGTGTATTCTTTTTAATAATGACACATAATTTCTTTGTTTCTGAGAAATAGGGTTGATGACTCAGACTTTTGCAATTTTTATTGATGACTCCTCTTATTGGTATTTTTTGTTTTTGTTTTAACACGATGCATTCTTTAACGATGACACATAATTTCTTTGTTTTTCGCAAAATAGGGTTGATGACTCCTTATCATTGGTATTTCCTGTTTTTGTTTTACAGAGATGCATTTTTTATCAATGACACATAATTTCTTTTGTTTTCACCTAAATATTGTTATTATTAGTAATTTCTTTGTTATTTACTCATCATATTGGAATTTTTATGAATCATATTTTTGGTATAAAAGAAAGCATTTTTCCTCGGTGTTTAGTCAGTCTTTAGATTTTTATAGAAGCAACCTACATGTTACAAAGTGCAAAGAGAATTGAGTTACAGTGTCGACTAAACAAATTGTTAAAAGACATTCAAGATACAAAAGAATCCATTGAATTTCTGCAAGCTTATCACCAATTAACAAAAGATTTTGAAAAATTAAGCATTAGTGACAAAAAATGAGTTTTGCTAAATTAAATATTGCAGGCAAAGGAAAAAACTTTCTTCCAACAAAAAAATTAAGTGAATTGGAAGAAAATAAGGTGCTTCTAGTGTCAGATATAAAGACAGTGAATACAAGATTCGGACTCAGGGTTGTGGCGGAAATTGAGAAACAGTTTCAAGTGTTCTAACCGAAAAGAATTGCTGATGTAATAAGTGAGGACGAAACATTATTGCCGCATTTAAAAGAATTAACTGCGATAAAAAAATTTGGTCTTAAATATTTAGGAGGACCACATAATTTTATTGAATTCATCGAGTTGTAAGAAGAAGAAGATAAATGACTTATGTGCCAAACAATCATTTGATTTTTTCAAGTACATTTAATTTAAATTCCTCCTACACCAGACAAGTTTCAATTGGAGCAGAATTTTCATCTGAAGGAGAATTAATAAGTGTTGTTAGATTTGTGTCAAGTCATCCTAAATGTAATATTTCACTTGATATTAAGGATTGGACAATTTTTAAAAAATACACCAGCATTATTGGAGAATATTTTAGAGGAAAAGAAACTCCTCATCAAATAAGAGGTGGAAATTTTACTCTACGATTTGGAATTTTGTATGGAGAAGCTGCAGTATCACTGGAGGATAGAAAAAATAAAAACTCTTTCTACCCATTCATTATAAAGGAAGGATCTTTTAAAATTTTGGAAAGTCTTATTTTTTGTGTTGATCATCGATTAACCCCTTCGTGCCTCCGGTACATATATGTACCACCTACAAAATATGTTATAACTCTTATGCATTTCAACGAAACAACAAATAGTTTGGCTTGATTTATTCACTAGGGTTACTATTACATGTAAAAAAATAATAAATGACATATAACAATAATAATTATTATAAACAATAGGTATAATGTTAAGAAAAATACTTTTTTTCAAAGTTGCTTATATTTGCTCGAAACTCATCACTTGGGGGTTTTTGGGGTCGCTGATTCCGAATCTGAAGTCAGATTTCCAAAATTTAAAATGGCGGATCCAATATGGCGGACTTTTTTTTAATTGCTTATATTTGTTTGAAACTCACCACTTGGGGGTTTTCGAGGTCGCTGATTACGAATCTGAGGTCAGATTTCCAAAATTCAAAATGGCAATATTCAAAAATTAATTACTCGAAAATAAAAAAAAACGATTTTCTGGAAATTAAGTATTTCGTCAGAAAAAATCTCAGCTTTCTTTTAAAAATAAAAAAACCTAACGCGCCTCTGACGGAACCTCTTAGGTGGTGTGGAAGACCGTGAATAGATAATCAAATATTGTGTTCTAAATATACTACCTCAAAAACCCCAAAGTTATCAGTTTTGAACTAATCCAATTAAGTTTTCAAAACAGCATCCGCCATATTGGATCCGCCATTTTGAATTTTGGAAATCTGACCTCAGATTCAGAATCAGCGACCCCAACAACCCCCAAGGGGTAAGTTTGGAGCAAATATAAGCAATTAAAAAAAAAGTCCGCCATATTGGATCCGCCATTTTGAATTTTGGAAATCTGACCTCAGATTCGGAATCAGCGACCCCAAAAACCCCCAAGGGGTAAGTTTGGAGCAAATATAAGCAATTAAAAAAAAAGTCCGCCATATTGGATCCGCCATTTTGAATTTTGGAAATCTGACCTCAGATTCGGAATCAGCGACCCCGAAAACCCCCAAGGGGATAAGTTTGGAGCAAATATAAGCAATTAAAAAAAGTCCGCCATATTGGATCCGCCATTTTGAATTTTGGAAATCTGACCTCAGATTCGGAATCAGCGACCCCGAAAACCCCCAAGGGGTAAGTTTCATCAAAATCCATCCACTGGTTTCTTGGGGGGCACGAAAGGGTTAAGAAAATTATCTTCTTTACGTTTAAAAAAAAAGTATCTTTTAATTGTAGACTCTATTGCGGAAATTTTGTGTAATACAAATGTGTTAAGTGAAAAAGACATTGAAATTTTTGTTAAAAATAATTATAAAAAGTTATTGTTAAATCTTAAAAAAAAAATTTTTTTTCATCACATTTAGAAACAAAAATCATTTTTGTTGATATTATTACTTTTAATTTGAGACATTTATCAAAAAAAATTTGTAAAGTGATTCGTGAAAAAAATTGTATTTATACTAAAAAAGATGACGTCACTTCAGAATGATATATTGTTCATAATTCGAAAAAAACTAATCGATTTAAAACTAGATCTTTGGAAAGGTAGTGATTATGAAAAATTAATGTTAGGATTAATAGATTACTGCAACCTGTCTGAAGCATTATCATTACCTTATTTAAAATCAGATTTAAAAATATTAAAGTCAATAATAGGCGATGATACAATTGATTCATTAGAATACAAAGGTTATAGGTTTTCTAATGATTTTCTTGTATTTTTTCAAGACATTTTCGATTGGTCAGTAATTTATTGTTTTGAATGTGAAAATTTGGATAAAGATCTTCTTTCAAGAATTTCACTTGAAAAATTAGGATGGGAAATATTACAATTTACTTTCAAGAATTCATAGAATAAGAGTATGTAATTATATTGTATAATGAACTTCTGAAAAAAATTAAAAAGTGTATAAATAGTAGACAATTTGTTTTTATTTTTCAAACCTTTATATTTTTTATTTCAGAAAATTCAAAAAAGTACATTACAAATTTGAATCATTTATCCAACTATTATGAGTATTATCAAAGCCTAACCATTTTACAAATAATTTTTTACCTTGTCTTTTGAGTACTTTTTCCACTAAATAAACATCTGAATATTTAGCTTCTGAAAGTTCTTGTTCATAAAATGTACCAACAATTGGATTTTTCTGGTAATCTTTAAGAAGGTAAGTTATCGGTTCTGTATTTTTTATCTGACTTACAGTAAAAATTTCTGTAGTCCAGTTTGGAGTGTACCCTTTTTCAAATATATGCTTATATTTACTAATACGCACTTTGTCTCCTACTTTAAATTTAAAACTTTTGGTTCTTACTGAAAATATTTTTTTCTTATAAATATTCATTAACAATTTTTTTTCATTTTGAGCTGTTACATCTGTTGGTTTAATTTTAATAGTTTGATGTTTAGTATTATTATAAGAAAATATTAAATCATTTAAAATATCTATCCACTTATAACTACCACGTAAACTAAATTGCTTCCACATTTTATTTTTTAAAGTACGATTAAATCGTTCGCAAATTGACGCTTTCAAATTACTATGAGTTGAATATAAATTAATTTTATAATGATCCATAAGATTTTTAAAATGAGAATTATAAAATTCTTTTCCATTATCTACTTGTAAATTTTTCGATACGCGTTTCTTTTTTAAGACAGAATCCATTGCTGCTGTAACTTCTTCACCTTTTTTGGACTTCACAGTAACAGCCCAAGCAAACTTGGAGAATACGTCTATGATTGTTAGCATATATTTATAGCCTTTATTTACTTTTGGGTATGGTTGCATTTCAACCAAATCAGCTTGCCAAGTCTCATCTATAGCTCGAATATCAACATTTCTACGTTTATAATTTCTTCTAGCAGGCTTGTGTAGCTCGTCTACCAATTGGATTTTTTGAGCTTCCATGGTTCAATTATTTTTCAAGTGCACGCAGTCTGCCATCCAATTGAGTAATAATCTCTTTGTTGATAGACAGCATCTCTATATTTCTTTCAATACTTATTTTTAAATTTTCAAAATACTTTTTTATAGAATCTTCCATTTCAGAAATTTTTACAATATTGTTATTAATATCACTTCTTACAGAACCAATTACGTCATAGATAGCGTTAGCTTCTGTTTCTAAAAGTTTTTTAACCATATTTAAATTAACCGCGTCACTCTCATTTTGAGCATCAGCAACGTTAGATAATTTTTTATTTTCCATGTTGTAATTTCCTTCAGATGTGAGTTTAAAACCAAGTCCTGGAGGACCTCGACTTGAACTCTCTGTGCTCTTAAATTTACGACCGAATATGTCGATACTCATTTTGCAAATGTGAAAAATTGCATCAAGCTATGAATTAATAAATAATTTTGGCTTCTCTCAATTCTTCAATACTTGATATTATTTCATTATTATGGCTGGGGTTACCAGCTGCTTGAGAAGCCAAAAGTAATCTTAAACGTTCTACTAATTCATTAGGGTCATCCCAATAAACATAATCAATATTTTTATCTTTTCGATCAATCATATACTCTTCATTTAACCCTTTACCAGTATGTGTTGCAATGTAGTTTTGAAATTTTAAATTTTTTCTATCACGAACAGCGCCATCTGGTTTGTAATATTTTTTATGAGCATTTGTTGTGATAATAATATCCATATAATTTTCACGATCACTTAAACTTATATAATTTTCTTCTGGTGTTTTTTTGAATAAAAGTTCAAGTAAACCCTTGGTAGCAGGATAACTTGAATTGTTTATTAAAATGTCATTTTCTTCAAAATTTATCGGTGAATCACCAATCATTAAATTTCCTTTAGTTAATTTTCTAACACCATACACATTATCTAAGTCCTTTTTTTTATCTTCTAATAATTTTAGATATCCATTTATAATATTTTCCTTAAAATTTTTGGGGAACTAAAATTTTTAAAATTATTAATATCTTCATCCAAAGCTGCTGTTTTAAATGAAATTTCACCATTTTCATTATCTAAATAATCGCTAACATTAAAATCTTCGTCTTTTAAATCTTCTTTATATTCATTTTTTTAATTCTGTTTTTGTTGGGCGAATGTTTTTTACAATTTCAATGTCATCAACTATTTTTTGAATAGGTGTAACTAGTGGTTTAAAGGTTTCATTTAAAGACTGCTCAATTTGTTCCCTACCTAATTTTAACAATCTGTTTTCGTCTTATTGCTTCGCTTGCTTTCGCAATTTCACCAAGAATGTTTTTTTGTTGTTGTAAATTTTCCTTTTGAGAAAAAGACATGTTGTTAGTTCACTGTTTAAATTTATACTGTCATTTTACTGTAATATTCTTCTAATTTTATAAAACAATCAAAACATTTTCTATATCTGCCCTGATTAATTTCACGATCTTTATCAATTACAATAAAATCATGCTTATTTTTCCAGCAAAAACTACAAAGTTCTTTAAATTTTGAAAATGTCATGTCAGTATTAACATGCTCATCATAAATGTGCCTAAGATTCATCTCGTCCTGTCTAAATAAAACTAATAAATTAACATTATCACGTATTAAATGTTTTGGAATTCGCTCATAAGTCTGGCATAAATAAAAGCAATCCACTGCTTTATGTCTTCCCATAGAAAAAAAAGCTTTAATATTATCTTGTTTCTCACATGCTACATCGTCAAATATAAATACTGAATTAGGTAAAGCATTACTCGGTGCTACAACGTCAGCATTTTCATTAAATGGAAAGTAACCTACGTCCTCTACGGGTTGCAAAATGTTTTCTAAAAATTTATATTTTGGTTGATATAATGATTTTGAGTACACATAAACGTTTTCAAATCTTAGTCCATTCGGATGTATTAAAAGAGCAAGTAAAGCATTTGTCTTTCCACAATTTGACAATATCGTAAACAACATCATATTTAGTCCCAAATTCCAACATTGTTTCCAATGTTGTTTACATTATAAATAACGAACTCAGTTAAGGCATATTTTTCGATATCGATTCCACTCTTATATCAGATACAATTTCCATTATCGGAATTTTTAATAGGGCAGTGCTATAATTTGTTCTTTTTCGTTCAAGTCATGCTCTTCAGGGTTGTCAATTGTTTTTGTTTACAATTTACAAATTGTAAACAAATCGAACTGAGAGCGGATTTTGCCGCTCTTAAGGTCGTTGAAACCGTGCACAGTTGGCTGCAAGTAAATTTAGGTTTTGCAAAAATGGTGACAAAATCGGCAAGTGGCATTTCAATACTGTATATCTAAAGCTTTGGAAATTGTAAAAACAAAAATCGTAGCTGATCCTTTTTTCGACTTACCATCAAATTAATTTAGATTAAAGTAAAGTGAAATGATTTAAAAAAAATTGTACAAGTTTTTGTTTCTTTTATATAATTACATAACATTAGTTTAACAAGCAAATGGAATTGTTTAGTTACAATAGTCTTAAAAAATTTGACGTCAGGTTTGTAATCAGCGATCCCAAAAACTCCCGAGTAACTTTCAATTCTTTGACTCTTGAATGTATTTACTTTTCCCTCTAATGCTTCCTTTTCATCTTGGAGTTTATTATTTTCCTTTTGCAGGTCGAAAATGATTTTTTTTAAATCTTTTATCTCCTCCCTGTAAACAAAATTAATTTTAAAATAGAAAACTATTTTTTTTATTCATAAACAAATAATAAATATTAACAAATAATAATAAAAACCATTTTAGATATATTAAATTACAAGATTTCTTAAATGTCAAAGAAATTGAATTTTCCCTGACTTTTTTATTGTTCTCTTTAAAATTTAAAAATAATTCTAAAAAATTTTAATAATAATTTTTATATTTTCTGAAATATGTATAATTGAATATATTGAAAATGATTAAATTTCTAAAAATTAGAGTGAAAAAAAATTCTAATAATTAATTTTTTCAAAATTATTTTAATAAAAATTTTAGAATTCGAAATAAGTTGCATTTTTGAAAATAGTCGAAAAAATCAAGAAACTTGATCCGAGATCTACAAGAACATGAATGTTTAGGTGATCAACAAATGTTTATAACTAGTTAATATTTTAAATGAAACACTTACTTATAAACATCAGGTTTCAACGTGTAAGTTTTCTTGCTCGATGTTGGAGTCAGTGGCCTTGTCAGTTTATCGTTTAAAAGCTGAATCTGCTTTTCATTATTTTTTAAAATCTCTTGGAGTCTCTTGTTTTCCTTTTGTTGGATTTTTAAGTCTTCACTAATATAGCTCTTCTCCCATTCCTTCGTTTCGATTTCACCTTTCTTTTTACGCAACTCAACTTCACAATGCTTTAGATTCGATATCTCAATGCCAGCGTTCTCGATCTGATGGTTTAGTTTCCAAATTTCAGCTTCTAATTCCGAGGACTTGTGATCCTTCTTCTCGGCTTCGATATTTAGGGTTTTAATTGTTCCTTCTAAGTTTGAGTTCAAATCTTCCAGTTTGGATAAAATTTTACTAATTTCTTCGATTTTGGTTAGAGCTTTCGAAAGTGACGATTCCAATTCTTCAGTTCTGGCAATTTCCAGATTTAACAAATCATCCGTAGCTCGTAATTTTTTATTCAAAATTTTCAATTTTATCAGTTCCTCTTGATCCAAGGAATTGGAAAACTAATAGAAGTTTCTCTTATAATTCTCTAACTCCCTGGTAGATGGCGAGAGAAACCTCTCTCGCGCACGACTTGTGTAGCGCAGAGTATAAGTACCGGTCCGCTGAACAGACTTTTCACCATATTATCTTAAATGATAATGAGTAAAGTTAACGTCTGCTTCGACGTTGACAATTTTTAATTATTATCCACTGATCATGGATAATAGTTCCCAACTCCAATTCTTTGGGGAAATTAATAACATTATTATCATAACGTTGTTGTAATTATGTTATGATAAATAAAAATCAAATATTAAATATAAATTTGTTGATAATAATAAATTATTAATTTTATATAATAAACAATTTTCATGTAAGATTGCAGCAAACTTGCTGTGCAAACTTTCCACAAACTTGCTGCAAGCTTGCAGTGCAAGTTTGCAGCAGTCGAGACATTTCAAGCTTGCTGCAAACTTGCAGAAAGCTTGCACTGCAATCTTGCAAAACTTGCGGTTCAAGTTTGCTGCAAGTTTGCGTGCTATCTGGGAACATTCAAGAAATGTTAAAACTGAATGTAAACAAGAGCATGACACGGAACGCGATAGATGCAAACTATAGTGACTTCACCAGTAACTATAGGAGAAATAAGTTGGTAGCACTGTTGCGAACGATTGCTGGTGGGGGTCAACCTGTGCTTAAAAGTAGATTTTCCCGCTTTTTAGTCATCGGATGCTCTAAAAGTTACTTTTAAGTCGAGGTTTTGACGCAAGGTGTTATAGAAAAAAAATTTTTTTAAAATTTCTAAAAATAATTGAATTCTATCAAAAAAAAAAAAATTTTATAGATGTTTTGAATTTTCGGAAATGATTTGTAATTGAAAAAATTGAAAGTTATTGAATTTTAAAAAACTACAATTAAAAATTCTTTAATATTAATATCTTTGAATAAAAATTGTAAAATTACAATCACAATTTTCAAATAAAATTTTTTAGAGCTTTAATAAATTTTTGAGAAGAATTCTCGAAAAATTTCATTACAATTTTTAAGAAAAACGAAAATTCTTTTAAGAAATTTAATTAAAAATACATTGAAAATAATTAAATTCTAATAAACAAATTTTAGTAAAACTTTTTGAAAATAATTCCATTCCACGCTGAAAAATTATTGAAATTTTATTGAAAATAATTGAATTTCTGTATACGAAGAATTCTACTATTTATATGATCCCAAAGTTTTGAACGTTCAAATGAACGAAATATTTTTTATTAAAGATGTTTTAATAAATTAAAAAAAATAATTTAAATTTTTTCAAGAAGATCATTGAAAATTATTAAAATAATTTCAATGAATATGCAAATAATTACAACTCCAATTCTTTCAAAATGAATTATTTTTCATAATTTTTCAATAAAATTATTCAAAAATTTAATGGATTTTTAAGAAAAATAATTGAATTTCTCAAAAGAATTCTATAACTTATAAAAATAAATATTCAATTCTTCGGATGAATTTTATTTAAATTTTTAAAAATAATTTAATTGTTTTGAAGAAAATCATAATTCTTTCCATGAATTTAGTTAAAAATCAAAATTGTTTGCATAAATTAAGTTAAAATTTAATTGAAAATAATTGAATTCATAATTATATAGAATTAAATCAATTTTTTTTATACGTAATAATTGAATTCTTTTAAAGGATTTTTTTAAACTTTTGAAAATAATTGAATTGTTTCGTAGAATTTTATTCTTTGTAAAATTTACCACTTTCGCAATAATAATAAATGAGTCTTTAATTTTTTTTAATTACAAATTTACAAGAAATTTAATAAATTAACAAAAGCAAATTTAAATTTAATTTAAAAAATTCTAATTTTACTGTTCTGATAAAATAACAAAAGAAAATTGTAATTGAAAGTGAAAAATGAAATTAAAATAGTTATTTATACTACAGTATAGTACAATACTACATACTACAGTATAGTACAGTACTACTATATTACAGTAATATTATACTACAGTATAGTAGTACACGGAAAAAAATTAATCTCTAAACTTGAAATGATATTAATCTTAAATCCTGTGAAATAAAAGGATGTCTAAATTAAACATTATAGTCATATTTACTGTGATGAAATATGTTTCATTCTGTCAAACTTTATACCTGAAAACGCCATAAATTCACATCTCTGATTTACAGATTTGTTCATTTCACAACTTTTTTAATGTGAATTATTTGTGTGTTAAGTTCATCAGTGATAAAGAAGAATTAAAAAAAAACAGTAAGTATTCTTGTAAGTTAATGAATATAATATTAATTAATAATTATAAATTTCAAATATTCAAATAAAAGTGACCTGATACGTTCCTAGGGAATTTCAAATATTACTATTTCCCAGTTTCAGTCGGTTTTCGGTTTTCACTTCACACATATTTTGATAAGTCTTTTTCGCGTTATCACGTGGGATAATTTTCTGTTTATTTAATAAATGTTCACACCACAATGGCTGATGATTTTGTCAAAAATTGTTTAATTAAATGGAAATTGACAGAGTATATCCCTGTATTCGCAGGTAACCTTTTTATAATTGCATTTTCTTGTGTCACCGAAATTCCTAACCTATAAAAAGTTGTAATTAGGCCCATTTTTTATAAGAAATATAAACAGAATGTTTTTACAATTTGATTAAAATTACCAAAAAATTAAAGTAAAATAAAAAATTCATGTTATGTTTTAAAACATATCCAAAATTTATATATTTGTTAATGTATTCGTTTTATAAGTGCATTACAGAAAGGGATTTCCCTTTCTACTAATTTTTTTAAAAATATTAAATAATTTAATCAATTATTTTAGAACACGAAATTGATAAGGAATCTTTTCAAGTTTTGACTCAAGCGTCGATTGATAAAATTTTTACAAAGTTTGGACCTAGAGATCGATTCACGGCAAATTGGCAACGAAAATTTAAAATTCAAGAAATTTTGATAGAAAATGTTCCACATTTTGTAAGAAAATTAAAAAAAAATTATAAATATTCTTTCATTAATGTATCATATTAATTTTTACAATTTGTTTGAAATAACAAATTATTTATTATTATATAAGGATAATTTTATATCAGAAGGGAAAACTTGTGATAAGGAAATAGTTCACGAAAATTCGACTGATGAAAATGATTGTTCGGTCTCCCCAGAAGTTATTGTGATACCAGGTATATTTATTTTTTAAAGTAATTAATTAAACTGCAATTATATTGGTATTTACATTTAATTAATTAATTTTACATTTAATTCAAACAGATAAACTTCCACAAACAGAAATAAATATTCGTGTGCTATTAGAACGTTCTCTGGAAGGTCGCAAAATATTGAAAATCTATTTTGCAGATGGGGGATCTCTGAGCAATACTGAACGCAATACATTGTCGGAAATCATTTTAAGACATGAATTAAATTCTGAAAACGATTGGTAGTAAGTTGTAATAGTTTTTATCTAAAAGTTTTAAAGTTGACTGCGAAAAGTAATTTTTTGAAATGTAAATCATATTGCTAGTAAAAAACAATGTTTTTATTCTAGTTTACCAAGTGATAGATTAGAATATTTGGCTTCTGCTATTGTTCAGACATTTCCAAAAGAAGTGAAAGAAACTTATTATATTCCATACAAGGTAAATGTGGTAACGAGAAAACCTGTGTTGGCCAAAGGAAAGTTGCACGTAAAGTACCATTCTTTGCGAACCAAAGCTAAAAATGCTGGAGAAGTGGTTGCTAAAAGCAGATCTCATGCATTTATTACCGGATATTAAATCATATATTATTCAATAAATAATGTAATTTTTTTCCATAATATGTTCACAAATCATGTATCCAGACAAATTTTGTTTTTTTTCTTTTTATCAAATATGAAAATATTTATATACAATATATATATATATATATATATATATATATATCTATATATATATATATATATATATATATATATATATATATATATATATTTAATTTTCCTTAATATATTTCATTAGCATATGGTTCGATTTTATCAAATTAAAGAAAATATATTTAAAAAAAGACGTAAAAAATATTATAATAAAGTGAACATACAAAAGTATGATTAATTAAATTATGTTTTTTACATTTTTATTATTACTATTATTATTATTGCTTTCTCATGAGGAAATGTTATTATATTACTATTTATATTATTATTATCATTATCATTATTATTATAATTATTATTATTTTTTTTTGTTTTTTTTTGTAGTCGGAAGTGGAAAATCTGCAATTTCAGATACCTGAGTAATGAATTCCAGGTTATGTGGGGATGACCGCTCTTCTTCTGGTCGACCCACTAAAAACCACTCCCGTCTTATTTGGGACACTTGATCCACTTGCGGAATTACCGTCAGGCCTTAAACTTCGCAAGTGGGGTCCCCTTACCCTGCTCCTTAACTTGTCCTTAATCCGCTTAAACTATGTGGGAGCGTGGGTGGGAGGAAAACTAAATGATTTCCTCCCCCCCCCACGCCCACACACAGCCAAGCACTGGATTCCTCAGGTCAACCTCGTCTTCCGTCCCTATCTTTTTCCTTTATTACTTTAATAATAAAGGATTCAATATGCCTCCACGAGTCCACGCTCTGAATCATGGTAGACACCAAGTTGTTGACGTTGATTTCAAAGCCAACTGCCGTAAACATGGCCCTTCTATCATGGCTCCAGTGCCCGCAATGAAAGAGAGTATGCTCCGCGTCATCTACTGCAGCGTTACAGTAGGCGCATTTTGCTTCTCTCTTAATCTTGAACCTATGAAGGTACTGTCGGAAACATCCGTGACCTGACAACACTTGGGTCAGGTAGTAGCCAACTTCACCGTGCTTTCTTGCTAGCCAAGTGGCGAGGTTGGGGATCAGGCGATATGTCCACCTTCCTTTAAGATCCCCATCCCATCTCTCTTGCCATTGTTCAAGGAGTCTACATCTCGCCTGTTTGCGGATAGCCGCTTTGGCGAGATTTCTACTCTGCTCTTGCGAGGTAACCTGATCTTTGTTACTCTGAAAGACTTCCTGTCTTTCCCTCGCCAGTAAGTCCACTGGCGGGAGACTCGCAAGAACTAGAGCAGCGCTCGTTGAAACTGTTCTGTAGGCTGAAACTACTCTCCGCGCACAACCACCCTGTGCGGAGAGTAGCTCGTCAGAGATGCCGCGGTTCTTTAGAGACTCAGCCCATGCAGGGGCAGCGTAGAGCTGCTTTGCTTGAACCACGGTCGCCACTAATCGGCGTTTCTTTTCCCTGGGGCCACCGACATTGGGCATCATCCTCGATAGATTCCCCATACAGTCGGCGGCATTCAGTGACGTGATTTTAGAATGTTGATCGAACTTTAATTTTCGATCCAAAGTCACTCCCAGGTACTTTAAACTATTTCCCCAGGAGACTTCAGTCTGTCCTATACGAATCTTCGGGACGTCAAAGGATCTTTTACTTGTGACAAGCAAAGCTTCTGTCTTCTCTGTAGCCATTTGTAGGCCATTGAGATCTAACCAGAGCTTTGCTCGTCTCAAGCTTTCGTTGACCCTTATTTCTAGAATCCGAGAAGTCTGCGCGCCACACACTATAATGACGTCGTCCGCAAAGCCAACCATTATCGTATCTTCAGGTAACTCGATTCTAAGGAAGTCATCGTACATGACGTTCCATATGAATGGACCTACCTTTGATCCTTGGGGAGCTCCGCATGTCATTTCATGTTTGAGATGGCATGCATCGCTCTTATATTCAACCCATCTGACGCTGAGATAGTTGTCTATCATTCGCAACAGATAGGTTGGTACCCCTTTACGACGCATCGCCTTGATGCAAATGTCCCACTTTGCGGAGTTAAATGCATTACGTATGTCGATGGAAATGAGCGCGCAGAATCCCTTCTTCTTGTCCTCTTTGACTTTCTTCGCATGGTTTACAACAGTGAGTATTGCGTCGACTGTTGACCGGCCTTTACGAAAGCCAAATTGATTCTCCGATAGGCTATTTTCGCCTATCAGGATTTCCTGAAGTCTCTGCAGAACCATTCCCTCTAGAAATTTGCCCATCGTATCCAATAAACAAATTGGTCTGAACGATGTGACTTTATCCAGAGGTTTATCGCCTTTCCTGAGAAGGACCAACTTCTGTGTTTTCCAGTCACCGAAGAACTCTCCGGCTGTTAGGCACGTATTAAAGACGTTAAGAAGCAACTCAGGATCCACTGCGACGATCTCTTTTAAGATTTCGCTCGGTATCCCATCATTGCCCGGCGCTTTGCCGTTTCTTAACGTCTTTGCCACCTTTTTTAATTCCTCAATCGTGAAGAGCTCCTCGTCTCGTACTACGCAGTGAGTGTAGTCCTCTCTGGGGCTAGGTTCCACATGGGGAAACAATGCCTTTATGATTTTCAGGACCCAAATCGGATCACCCAAACCAGGGGTTTTATGCCTTGTCACTAATTTCTTAGCGACAATCTTAAAGGCCAAACCCCACGGATCTTTCTCGGAGTCTCCGATTAGGTCCTTCCAGCAACGGCGTTGGCTACTTTTCACGGCCTGCTTAAAAGTACGCCTGGCTTTATGCCATGTTTCCCGCAGCTGGAGGTTTCCCTTAGAATGGGTAAAATTCCTCCTTGCTGCGTGGCATTCTCTTTTAAGACAGGCCAGTTCTTCACTCCACCAGTACATAGATCCCCTTCCCGTTTTTCTTTTCTGCCGGCGAGGCATGGATTGATTGCAAGCTTGCACAATCACTTGCCTCGCCTCTCGCACTAAACCCTTTAAAGAAGCTGGTTTCCTCACCCAGTTAGATTTGCGAATAAGTCGCGACTCTTCTAGGGATTCCGCCAGCTTCTCCCTATTTAGTTTTCTGAGGTTCCAAAAGACGCCCTTGTGGCCATTTTTTGGCGTGACCCGTCTTCCAGGATTTTCCTCAGAGACTAAGAATTCTATGTACTGGTGGTCACTTAATGTTTCCTCATCCAGTACCCTCCATTCTCTGATTCTGCGGGCAAGGTGGGGAGATGCGATTGTCAGATCAAGGATAGATCCTGATTCTCCCCTCCTAAACGTGAACTCGTGGCCCCGGTTTAACACCACCAGCCCATTCGCGGCCAACATGTCCGAAACCAAGGTCCCCCTCCTGTCCAAACGGGTCTCTCCCCATTCCGGCGATTTACTGTTGAAATCTCCCGCAATGAGGACATCCCCGCCGAAAGTTCTCAGACTTTCTTCAAGAGAGCGGACCTCGAAATCAAACTTCCCAAGTGGATCGTTCGGCGAGAAGTAGCAACTGTATACTCGTATACCCGCCACCTCCACCCAAACGAATCCCTTATTCGTCCCCAAGAATGAACCGGCGGTGATATCCGGGTTGCATATCTGTATTGCCGATCTACCTGATGAGTCTTGAAACCAGTTTGAGAATCCTTGTTTCTTATACTGCTTACTAATGAGCAGTATATCCACTCCTCTCTCTCTGGCAGCCTGCATCAGGAGATTTTGGGCAACACTACCCTTTCTGAGGTTGACCTGAAGAAATCTTACCTCTTCTGCTTCAGCTTCTTCAGTTCCTCCCTATAGATGGGGCAGGACCCGCTTCCTGGAGCGTGATTTGTCTTCTTTATCCCTTTGTCCTCACAAGTTGTGCAATGGGATTTCCCTGCACAGTTCTTGTGGGAGTGGTCTATGGAGCCACACTTCCAACAGGCTTTGCTCCTATCGGGTCCTTTGCAGACTCTTGCTATATGACCGTAACCAAGGCATTTGTGGCACCTGTCCACTTCCACCCTGCTGCGGATCCTGCAGTTTATTCAACCTACCGGGACCTTACCGGCCTCAAGCAGAGCATCAGCATCTGCTTCTGGAAGTTGGACTACTGCCATCTTCACCGCTCCACGCAGGGTGATGAGTCTGCAGGAGACCTCCAGGTCGGTCCTGCCCAAAGCTTTCTTTAAAGCGTTGGTGACATCCTGGATCTCTGTTGTCTCATCCAAATCTCTAACCTCTAGTGATCTCTTTGTCACCAGAGGAGAGACCCTCGCTTTTCCTTTGAGCGCCTCGGTCACCTTCCCGCTGAAGGTTGAGAAATCCTGTCCCCTTTTAAGAACGAATAGCAAATCCTGCTTTTCCGTTCTCCTAATGGACAGAACCTCAGTCTTCGTTTCTGCGGGGTTGACCGTGGCGAAAAGCTCTTCTATGAGTTCTTTTGGAGGAACCTTGCCGTTTTCCATCGACACCTTTATGGCGTCAGTCTTTCTTCTCTTTTTCTTCCCCTGACCACTGGAAGATTCCTTTGTTTCGTCCTTCGCGATTTTATTTTTTCTCCTCTCCTTCCGAGAGACTACCTCACTCCAGCGCTCAGGAATATTTTCCTTCGACGGCGTGGAGGAATTTGCCTTTTCTACGTTCTTCATTAACGTAGAGGCCGGTTTTTTACTCTGTCGGTCCTCTGGAGATGTTGAAGCACCTCTTTTCTTGCTTTTTGCAGAAGAAGTCTTTGGTCCTCCCTTTTGTTTCGGAGTGGTCGATAGCGTTTTTGTACGCGCTGTTTGACCTACACTTCGGTACTGTAAGGGTTGCAGCGTTTTTTGGAGCCTATCTACCGATGACCGGAGAGCGAGACCCGCGCTTCTAACTCCGGCCGAGATTTCCTTTGCTTCGGCCATATATTCTTTCACCTCATTTGGCGTGTTTTTTCGGAAAGAACTTTCCATAGCCAAGAGTGTTTTTTCCATGGCTTCATTTTGAAGCCTCTGTTCCGCCATTATACCAAGCATGATCTTCCATACATCGGCCCATGGCGGGACTAAGGGACTTTCTCCATTTGCAGCAGGAGCCGCAGCTACTACTGTCATCGCCTGAACAATTTCGTCTGGAATAACAAGAGATTCCGTCTCTCCAGTGTCCATTTGACTTGTTTCTTTGCTGGCCGAAGAACGTGTGTAATGGTGGCCCCCCCCAAAATCCGTGGGTCTTGCGTCGACCACCGGGGCTTTCACCCGATCGGAATCGACGGCAGGATTTCCCTCTTTCGAGGTACCTGCTTGGGGGATACTGTTGATCTCATCACACATTTCATAAATAAAACTTTTAAAAGGAGCGATATGGGTGTGATAGATGAAAGTGTGAATGTATATGTGTCGTGTTTATGTAAGTGAGTGTACCCATATCAGTGTGAGAAAGAAGTGTATTTATGTATATGTTGCTTGAGGAGCTTTGGAGGTCGGGACCAGCCGGAGACCCTCTAACATACTTCGCGACCAGGAGAATAACGCGTTTATAGCGCATCTCAATTCATACTCAGGAAGAATCCTCTCCGTTGGGTTCCCCATTTTATCTCACAAACATGAAAGGCGCCGTTTATAGACTTAAACCTTTCAGATTCATACATCAGCTCCTACTATCCCGCAAGCTGAATCTCCCCAATCTGCGTCTGGAGCGCATGACTTAACATGATCCGACGTGCCGGCAGAGATGGCTAGCGTGGATAACAGGAGTTGCCCATTCGTGGAAGATGCCGTTTATAGACTATGTCTTCCCAATCACCAAGACAAAACAGAACAAAAATTTCATACTGAACCCACCGGTTCAGATTCTTCCTGCCCATTCAGAGGGATATTGCGTTTATAGCAATACCCTCCATTAACACCATTCCCTAACATACTGATATCCAGATGGTCCCCACCTCAAAAGCACTCCAAACTACCCTCCTCCTCCTCCAAACAAATCAGCACACGCGCACACCCTATGTAAAATAATACACAAATGGAGTCTCGCACGATCTGTCGTTGTGTACGGTTGTCCTTCTGAGAGCTCTTGTATTCGTACTTACGTATTGTTTTTATGTTGTATCTTTTTTTTTCGCGAATAAACTCGTAAATGTTTCCACGTGTGGTGCAGCGTGGATGGACAGTGTTGTGCATTTTGGTTTTTGTGCTCTGCATATGGTTCCGTTGATAATTGATTCCACTGCTTATAACTTTTGTCTAACTGTGCTCACTGAAGTGTGTATTAGTTTGTTTCTACAGCATTATTTGTGTGTCTGACTGATAGCCGGTTCTATTGTCATTGTATTGCTTCACAATGTCTCTCTCTGATAGTGAGAGATGGGATCGTTTATTATTGTCTATTGACAATCTGACTAAATCACACGATGGCCTTCGTGAGGAAATTAAAGAATCCAACAATAGAGTTGAATCTCTTTTCACAAGGAACATAGACTTTGATAAAAGATTGTCAAGTGCAGAGAAAATTTTGGCTAGAATAGACATGCAGAGCAGATCAAAAAACATTGTACTTTTTAAATTAGAAGACTCAAATTCGGTCAACAACAACTTGTTGTCAGCTGTCTTGTATGTTTTTAACAAAGCCGGTTTGACGATTCCGGACACTGCCATCGATGACGTCATTCGTTTAGGAAAAAATATGGGCAACCGTCCCACCTTAATAAAATTCGTCGCAACTCGATGGGTTAAGATCGTTTTTTCTAAAGTGAGGGAACTGAGAGATTTGAATTTCATTATCTCGAATGATCGCTCTAAAGAGGAACGTGAAAAACGTCGTGAACTACTTACTCAGCTACATGGTTTGCGGGCAGCAGGTAAAAACGCTGTTCTAAAGGGTACACGAATTTTTGTTAATGATTTAGAGGTGTCTCAAGACAAATCTATTCCCCCCCAAAACGGAACAAGATCTGTCGGTTTTAAATCATTCTCTCAAAACTCAGAGAGTCGGACTACTACTCCTTTCAAAAAGAGAGGCCGTCCTCGCAATGCGGAGGACGGTAACGACGGTAAAAGACAGAAACCGCTTGACAGCTTTTTTTGCTCATCTTCTTCCAAATCAGCGGAGTTACCACATGCGAAATCTAACGGTGAGGAATCGAACTGCAAGAAATTAATAGACGAAAATCAAATTGGTAAAAAAGCAAATAATGAAGAACCTGTAGTAAACGGAGAGGATGTTCTTGATGGTAAATAGCAACAACCATCGCCTATTCATTCACGAATTTTGGACTCATCTTCACCAGAATCCAACTGTCAGATTGGTATATTTTTTTGGAATGTGCATGGTGCGGAAAATTTAGTCGATATCAATGAGACGTTCACCGAAAAGGATATACTGTGTATCTGTGAGACATGGTCAGTTAAGCCCAGCTGGAAGAATCACTTCTACCCTCACTTCGAAACAGTCGTCGCTCCGGCAGAAAGGACCAAGGATCGAGGTAGAGCGAAGGGGGGTCTCCTGCTTATTTTTAATTCCAAATTGTACAAGGTAGCAAATCTGTTTATTTCGCCCAATTATATTGTTGTTAAAATAGAATTTTACAGCATGAATTTTATATTAGCTCTGTTTTATGTATCACCCGACTCTGATTTTTTAATCTTTTCTGATAATTTTAATATAATATTGACTTCAATTAATGAAAGATTCCCTGAACTACCGATAGTCGTGGGTGGTGATTTTAATTGTAGGCTTGCCGCTCTGAATCAACTTGACCCCTCCATGTTCACAGACTTTTGCAATTTCACCCCGCAGAGATATTCGAATGACTTAATTTCAAATGCACGGGGTAAAAAACTTGTAAATATTATGGAATCGTGTAATTATGTGTTATTAAATGGGCGTTCGTCTAGCGACACACCGGGAAACTTTACGTTTATTGGACCACAGGGTCGTAGTGTTATTGATCTGGTGTGGTGCTCGGCAAATGGACTGTCCGCATTTTCTGACCAAAGTGTTCTTAATATACCAACCCTCTCCGACCATCACCCTGTAGTTTTATATTTTAACTTAATATCTCCAATTAGAGAAGAGGTACCGTCGAATATGCCGTGTAAGCTTTTGTTCGATACAAACAAGGCTGATGAATTTACTTCTGGGATGGCCTGGAGAGGGGGAGTGTGTGATCTTGATGGTGATGTGGATGATATGAACGCTAATATTATTGAAAATATTTTGTATGTTGCCAACGAATTAAATTTTTATCGTAGATTTTCGAACGTTTATAAGTTTAAACAGAAACCATGGGGGGACGCGGAATGCAGAGCGGCAAGGAAAAAAGTGAGGGCGGCGCTAAAGCTTGCAAGAAGTAAGGATTTTTCGGTGGATTCAAGAAATGTACTGGTGAGGGAGAGACGCGCTTTGAAGAATCTTATTAATATAAAAAGGAAAAATTATCGTAGGACTTTAATTGATAAATTATCACACTGCAATCAATCAGGACAATTTTGGTCCATTATCAATACCTTCAGACCGCGTCCTTCTCAACCATCTTGTATTGACCTACCTACCTGGTGGAGATACCTCCAATCTTGTTTTCCTGTGACTGTTTCCATCTGCCCTGCGGAAAGTACTTTTTTAAACATCTCTCACCCTGTTTTGGATGGTTGCATTACGTATGATGAGTTATTAGTGAGTTTGGGGCATTGTAAAAATGGAGGGGCCCCGGGAATCGACGGAATTGGCTATTCTTTTTATAAAAATCTTCCACAGAATTGGTCTCTTTATTTACTTCATCTATTTAATAAAATTTTATCTACAGAAAAAGTGCCGGAAGCTTGGGGTAGATTATCGACCGTCATGTTGCATAAAAAGGGGCCAATGGACGATCCAGAAAATTTCAGGTCAATTACCTTAGTGAATAATATAGCAAAAATCTTTACTCAGGTTATTTGTAATCGGCTGGTTGCTTGGTCAACGGAATTAAATTTAATACCAGAAGCACAATCAGGCTTTAGAAAAGGCAGAAGCTGCCTAGATAATCTTTTTACTCTAAACGCTGCAATACAAATTCACCTTAGCAAGCCGAATGCCGCAGTTTATGCCATTTTCGTCGATTTTAAAGGGGCCTTCCCATCTATATCGCACGATTTACTTTGGCGTAAATTACATAATCTGGGTTTAAGTACTAAAATAATCAACATTATCAAAAGCTTCTATTTATTTGCTCATACCTGTGTTAAAACTAATGAAGGAAATACGGATTTTGTTAAAGTCTCATTGGGCGTCTTGCAGGGTGAGGTTCTGAGTCCCTTCCTGTTTTTGTTATTTATCTCTGACTTAGAGAGGTTTTTTATAAACGGAGGTTGTAGAGGAGTAGCGATTAACAGTAAGTGTGAAATCGGTAAATACTCAAATGCACCACCGGCCAAATGCACCACCGGAAGTGACGTCATGTTTCTGGACAGAAAATGTTATTTGTTAAAACTTCTGAGAGATGGCGCTAGCGGTTCTTTTAGTGGGTATTTTCTTGAAGGATTTGTGTGTCAAGTGAAATACAAAAATACAATTTCGTTTTCTAATGTGAAGTGTTAATTAAATTAAAAAATGAATTAATTAGTTAATTTATTATTATTATTAATTAATTAAGTAATTAATTAATTAATTACTTCAATTAAATAATTAATTCTTGAGTTGCGGAAATTGTGGATAGCATTTTTGAGGTTAGTTTATGTTTTTATTTTATATTAATAATAATAAATATTATTATTATTGTTTAAAGAAATGTCAATTTTTTTTAATAACTAATTTATGAAACATTTTATTTTTAAATCGTTAACATTTATATTTTTTCTTTGAAATAATTTAATAATAAAATTTCTTGATATTTTTAAAAACTTTTTATTTTTATAGAATTATTTTTTATTTTAATTAAATAATGAGATTAAGAATTATTTGTTGTTTTACTTATTTTATTTATTTAATTATAAATTAATTGCATTTATTTTAAATTTAGAAAGTACTTAACTTTTCTTGAAAACAAATAAAATATAATTCATTAACAATTGTAATATTTAATATAATTAAACTTACTATTTTGAATTTCCTATAATTAATTTTTTTAATTATTTAACATAAAACAGATTTTCTAAATTTGCGTTCATACTTTTAAAAATAATAAGACTTCTTACAAAGTGTCAAATATTACGGAAGTTTCGAAAAATTTTTCCAATTTTTTACTAATACTACTAAATGCTTCTTTTTTCAACAATTACATTAGTTTAAATCCTCTAATAATTGAAAAAAAATATTCTCAATCAATTTTCTATGATTCAATTAAAATAAAACTTTCTAATCTTCAAATTTTCATTTTTGATAGCTGCTTTTACTACTATTTTCAGTTTTAAAGCTACTTTTTGCAATTTTTTTAAAAGTAATTATCGAGTGCGAAGTCTAAAAGTGTAATAATTTATTAATTATTTGACAATGGTATTAAATTATAATATCCTATAAATATTTCATTATTTTAACCTCTTAAAATATGTTACTTCTTTTTTCTTTCAGATTCTGACGAAAGTGAAGCCGACGATTATAATCGAACCTAAAGATGTGGTGACGATAAAAAGTAGTTATAAATAATCAGGCATTAAAGACTATAACAATTTTAAAAATTCAAATACATTAAAATTTAACAACAAAATCAAACAAAATTTGTAAAATTTTTGGTCCATAAAAATTTATTTTTTTAAAAAAAATCTTATTTACTCCTTTATTATTTCGACAATAATATCTATCCTATATCACAAAAACCATAAACAAAACAAACGATTACCAATAAAAAATTGTTTTTTAATTGAATTGTTACAAAATTGGAAAATCTCTTTACAGCACTTTTCATTCATCTAATTACATAAACTTTAATTATATCTAACAGACAATAATTTACAATAAAGTTACGTTGCTTATTTACTTACACCTTTTATAAATTAATTTATAAATTTTCTTCATTTATTACATATCAGCATTGTATTTTTCAATTGTTTCAAAAATTAGAAAATCTCTTCACCACACGATTCATTGTTCGAGAAGGTAGCAAAGAAATACGAAGATTTTTATAAGCTATTATGACATTCAATGAATGTAACAAAAAAAATAAGAAAATTCAGCATTTTTAAAGACAGGAAATTTTTTTGAAGATTAACTAAAGTTTTTCCAGCCTCCTTTCATGTTCAAAAAGATTTTTCAAAAAGTTAAAAGAGGGTGCAAAAAAATGCGAAAATTTCCTTAAAAAATTTTGACATTTAATAAATTTAACCAAAAAAAATGAAAATTCTGCATTTTTAAAGACAGGAAATTTTTTTTACGAAGAACAAAAGTTTTTCCCGCTTCCTTTCATGTTTGATAAAAATTTTCAAAAAAATAAAAGAGGGAGCAAAGAAAATCGAAAATTTTCTGAAAAAATTTTGACATTCAATGATCTTAGCCAAAAAAATAGAAAATTCCAAGTTTTTAAAGTAAGGAAATTTTTTTCTCGTTCAACTAAAGTTTTTCTAGCTTCGTATCAAGTATATAACGATTTCTCAAAAGGTTTGGAGAGGGAGCAAAGAAAATCTAAAATTTTCTGAAAAAATTTTGACATTCAATGAACTTGGCAAAAAAAATATAAAATTCCAAGTTTTTAAAGACAGGAAATTTTTTACTCGATCAACTAAAGTTTTTCTAGTTTCGTATCGAGTATAGAAAGATTTCTCAAAAGGTTTGAAGAAGGAGCAAAGAAAATCTAAAATTTTCTGAAAAAAATTTGACATTCAATGAACTTGGCCAAAAAAATATAAAATTCCAAGTTTTCAAAGACAGGAAATTTATTTCTCGATCAACTAAAGTTTTTCTAGCTTCGTACCAACTATAGAAAGATTTCTCAAAAGGTTTGAAGAGGGAGCAAAGAAAATCTAAAATTTTGTGAAAAAATTTTGACTTTCAATGAACCTGGCCTAAAAAATAGAAAATTCCAAGTTTTCAAAGACAGAAAATTTTTTTCTCTATCAATTAAAGTTTTTCTAGTTTCGTATCGAGTATTAAAACATTTCTCAAAAGGTTTGGAAAAGGAGCAAAGAAAATCTAAAATTTTGTCAAAAAATTTTGACATTCAATGATCATAGCCAAAAAAATAGAAAATTCCAAGTTTTCGAAGACAGGAAATTTTTTTCTCGATCAACTTAAGTTTTTCTAGCTTCGTACCAAATATAGAAAGATTTCTCAAAAGTTTTAAAGAGGGAGCAAAGAAAATCTAAAATTTTGTGAAAAAATTTTGACATTCAATGATCTTAGCCAAAAAAATAGAAAATTCCAAGTTTTTAATGTCAGGAAATTTTTTTCTCGTTCAACTAAAGTTTTTCCAGCTTCGTATCAAGTATATAACGATTTCTCAAAAGGTTTAAAGAGGGAGCAAAGAAAATCGAAAATTTGCTGACAAAAATTTGTTATTCAATGATCTTAGCCCAAAAAAATAGAAAATTCCAAGTTTATAAAGTCAGGAAATTTTTTTCTCGATCAACTAAAGTTTTTCTAGTTTCGTACCAAGTATAGAAAGATTTTTTAAAAGGTTTGAAGAGGGAGCAAAGAAAATTTAAAATCTTGTGAAAAAATTTTGACTTTCAATGATCTTAGCCAAAAAATAGAAAATTCCAAGTTTTCAAAGAAAGGAAATTTTTTTCTCGATCAACTAAAGTTTTTCTAGCTTCGTACCAACTATAGAAAGATTTCTCAAAAGGTTTGAAGAGGGAGCAAAGAAAATCTAAAATTTTGTGAAAAAATTTTGACTTTCAATGAACTTGGCCTAAAAAATAGAAAATTCCAAGTTTTTAATGTCAGGAAATTTTTTTCTCGTTTAACTAAAGTTTTTCCAGCTTCGTATCAAGTATATAACGATTTCTCAAAAGGTTTAAAGAGGGAGCAAGAAAATCGAAAATTTGCTGACAAAAATTTGTTATTCAATGATCTTAGCCCAAAAAAATATAAAATTCCAAGTTTATAAAGTCAGGAAATTTTTTTCTCGATCAACTAAAGTTTTTCTAGTTTCGTATTGAGTATAGAAAGATTTCTCAAAAGGTTTGGAGAGGGAGCAAAGAAAATCGAAAATTTGCTGACAAAAATTTGTCATTCAATGATCTTAGCCCAAAAAAATAGAAAATTCCAAGTTTATAAAGTCAGGAAATTTTTTTCTCGATCAACTAAAGTTTTTCTAGTTTCGTAACAAGTATAGAAAGATTTCTCAAAAGGTTTGAAGAGGGAGCAAAGAAAATTTAAAATTTTGTGAAAAAATTTTGACTTTCAATGATCTTAGCCAAAAAAATAGAAAATTCCAAGTTTTCAAAGACAGGAAATTTATTTCTCGATCAACTAAAGTTTTTCTAGCTTCGTACCAACTATAGAAAGATTTCTCAAAAGGTTTGAAGAGGGAGCAAAGAAAATCTAAAATTTTGTGAAAAAATTTTGACTTTCAATGAACTTGGCCTAAAAAATAGAAAATTCCAAGTTTTCAAAGACAGAAAATTTTTTTCTCTATCAATTAAAGTTTTTCTAGTTTCGTATCGAGTATTAAAACATTTCTCAAAAGGTTTGGAAAAGGAGCAAAGAAAATCTAAAATTTTGTCAAAAAATTTTGACATTCAATGATCATAGCCAAAAAAATAGAAAATTCCAAGTTTTCGAAGACAGGAAATTTTTTTCTCGATCAACTTAAGTTTTTCTAGCTTCGTACCAAATATAGAAAGATTTCTCAAAAGTTTTAAAGAGGGAGCAAAGAAAATCTAAAATTTTGTGAAAAAATTTTGACATTCAATGATCTTAGCCAAAAAAATAGAAAATTCCAAGTTTTTAATGTCAGGAAATTTTTTTCTCGTTCAACTAAAGTTTTTCTAGCTTCGTACCAACTATAGAAAGATTTCTCAAAAGGTTTGAAGAGGGAGCAAAGAAAATCTAAAATTTTCTGAAAAAAATTTGACATTCAATGATCATAGCCAAAAAAATAGAAAATTCCAAGTTTTCGAAGACAGGAAATTTTTTTCTCGATCAACTAAAGTTTTTCTAGTTTCGTACCAAGTATAGAAAGATTTCTCAAAAGGTTTGAAGAAGGAGCAAAGAAAATCTAAAATTTTGTTAAAAAATGTTGAATTTCAATGATCATAGCCAAAAAAATAGAAAATTCCAAGTTTTTAATGTAAGGAAATTTTTTTCTCGTTCAACTAAAGTTTTTCTAGCTTCGTATCAAGTATATAACGATTTCTCAAAAGGTTTGGAGAGGGAGCAAAGAAAATCTAAAATTTTCTGAAAAAAATTTGACATTCAATGAACTTGGCCAAAAAAATAGAAAACTCCAAGTTTTTAAAGTCAGGAAATTTTTTTTTTTGATCAATTAAAGATTTTTTAGTTTCGTACCAAGTATAGAAAGATTTCTCAAAAGTTTTAAAGAGGGAGCAAAGAAAATCTAAAATTTTGTGAAAAATCCCTCCCTCTCCAAACCTTTTCAGAAATCGTTATATACTTCATACGAAGATAGAAAAACTTTAGTTGATTGAGATAAAAATTTCCTTTCTTTGAAAACTTGGAATTTTCTATTTTTTTGGCTAAGATCATTGAAAGTCAAAATTTTTTCACAAAATTTTAGATTTTCTTTGCTCCCTCTTCAAACCTTTTGAGAAATCTTTCTATACTTGATACGAAACTAGAAAAACTTAAGTTGATCGAGAAAAAAATTTCCTTTCTTTGAAAACTTGGAATTTTCTATTTTTTGGCTAAGATCATTGAAAGTCAAAATTTTTTCACAAAATTTTAGATTTTCTTTGCTCCCTCTTCAAGCCTTTTGAGAAATCTTTCTATACTTGATACGAAACTAGAAAAACTTTAGTTGATCGAGTAAAAAATTTCCTGTCTTTAAAAACTTGGAATTTTATATTTTTTTTGCCAAGTTCGTTGAATGTCAAATTTTTTTCAGAAAATTTTAGATTTTCTTTGCTCCCTTCCCAAACCTTTTGAGAAATTTTTCTATACTTGATACAAAACTAGAAAAACTTTAATTGATCGAGAAAAAAATTTCCTGACATTAAAAACTTGGAATTTTCTATTTTTTTGGCTAAGATCATTGAAAGTCAAAATTTTTTCACAAAATTTTAGATTTTCTTTGCTCCCTCTCCAAACCTTTTGAGAAATCGTTATATACTTGGTACGAAACTAGAAAAACTTTAGTTGATCGAGAAATAAATTTCTTGTCTTTGAAAACTTGGATTTTTCTATTTTTTAGGCCAAGTTCATTGAATTTCAAAATTTTTTCAGAAAATTTTAGATTTTCTTTGCTCCCTCTCCAAACCTTTTGAGAAATTGTTATATATTTGATACGAAGCTAGAAAAACTTTAGTTGAACGAGAAAAAAATTTCCTTACTTTAAAAACTTGGAATTTTCTATTTTTTTGGCTAAGATCATTGAAAGTCAAAATTTTTTCACAAAATTTTAGATTTTCTTTGCTCCCTCTCCAAACCTTTTGAGAAATCTTTCTATACTTGGTACGAAACTAGAAAAACTTTAGTTGATCGAGAAAAAAATTTCCTGACTTTATAAACTTGGAATTTTTTATTTTTTTGGGCTAAGATCATTGAATAACAAATTTTTGTCAGCAAATTTTTGATTTTCTTTGCTCCCTCTACAAACCTTTTGAGAAATCGTTATATACTTGATACGAAGCTAGAAAAACTTTAGTTGAACGAGAAAAAAATTTCCTGACATTAAAAACTTGGAATTTTCTATTTTTTTGGCTAAGATCATTGAATGTCAAAATTTTTTTACAAAATTTTAGATTTTCTTTGCTCCCTCTTTAAAACTTTTGAGAAATCTTTCTATATTTGGTACAAAGCTAGAAAAACTTAAGTTGATCGAGAAAAAAATTTCCTGTCTTCGAAAACTTGGAATTTTCTATTTTTTTGGCTATGATCATTGAATGTCAAAATTTTTTGACAAAATTTTAGATTTTCTTTGCTCCTTTTCCAAACCTTTTGAGAAATGTTTTAATACTCGATACGAAACTAGAAAAACTTTAATTGATAGAGAAAAAAATTTTCTGTCTTTGAAAACTTGGAATTTTCTATTTTTTAGGCCAAGTTCATTGAAAGTCAAAATTTTTTCACAAAATTTTAGATTTTCTTTGCTCCCTCTTCAAACCTTTTGAGAAATCTTTCTATAGTTGGTACGAAGCTAGAAAAACTTTAGTTGATCGAGAAATAAATTTCCTGTCTTTGAAAACTAAGATTTTTCTATTTTTTAGGCCAAGTTCATTGAATGTCAAAATTTTTTCACAAAATTTTAGATTTTCTTTGCTTCCTCTTCAAACCTTTTGAGAAATCTTTTTATACTTGGTACGAAACTAGAAAAACTTTAGTTGATCGAGAAAAAAATTTCCTGACTTTATAAACTTGGAATTTTATATTTTTTTGGCCAAGTTCATTGAATGTCAAATTTTTTTCAGAAAATTTTAGATTTTCTTTGCTCCTTCTTCAAACCTTTTGAGAAATCTTTCTATACTTGGTACGAAACTAGAAAACTTTAGTTGATCGAGAAAAAAATTTCCTTTCTTTGAAAACTTGGAATTTTCTATTTTTTTGGCTAAGATCATTGAAAGTCAAAATTTTTTCACAAAATTTTAGATTTTCTTTGCTCCCTCTCCAAACCTTTTGAGAAATCTTTCTATACTTGGTACGAAACTAGAAAAACTTTAGTTGATCGAGAAAAAAATTTCCTGACTTTATAAACTTGGAATTTTTTATTTTTTTGGGCTAAGATCATTGAATAACAAATTTTTGTCAGCAAATTTTTGATTTTCTTTGCTCCCTCTACAAACCTTTTGAGAAATCGTTATATACTTGATACGAAGCTAGAAAAACTTTAGTTGAACGAGAAAAAAATTTCCTGACATTAAAAACTTGGAATTTTCTATTTTTTTGGCTAAGATCATTGAATGTCAAAATTTTTTTACAAAATTTTAGATTTTCTTTGCTCCCTCTTTAAAACTTTTGAGAAATCTTTCTATATTTGGTACAAAGCTAGAAAAACTTAAGTTGATCGAGAAAAAAATTTCCTGTCTTCGAAAACTTGGAATTTTCTATTTTTTTGGCTATGATCATTGAATGTCAAAATTTTTTGACAAAATTTTAGATTTTCTTTGCTCCTTTTCCAAACCTTTTGAGAAATGTTTTAATACTCGATACGAAACTAGAAAAACTTTAATTGATAGAGAAAAAAATTTTCTGTCTTTGAAAACTTGGAATTTTCTATTTTTTAGGCCAAGTTCATTGAAAGTCAAAATTTTTTCACAAAATTTTAGATTTTCTTTGCTCCCTCTTCAAACCTTTTGAGAAATCTTTCTATACTTGATACGAAACTAGAAAAACTTAAGTTGATCGAGAAAAAAATTTCCTTTCTTTGAAAACTTGGAATTTTCTATTTTTTGGCTAAGATCATTGAAAGTCAAAATTTTTTCACAAAATTTTAGATTTTCTTTGCTCCCTCTTCAAGCCTTTTGAGAAATCTTTCTATACTTGATACGAAACTAGAAAAACTTTAGTTGATCGAGTAAAAAATTTCCTGTCTTTAAAAACTTGGAATTTTATATTTTTTTTGCCAAGTTCGTTGAATGTCAAATTTTTTTCAGAAAATTTTAGATTTTCTTTGCTCCCTTCCCAAACCTTTTGAGAAATTTTTCTATACTTGATACAAAACTAGAAAAACTTTAATTGATCGAGAAAAAAATTTCCTGACATTAAAAACTTGGAATTTTCTATTTTTTTGGCTAAGATCATTGAAAGTCAAAATTTTTTCACAAAATTTTAGATTTTCTTTGCTCCCTCTCCAAACCTTTTGAGAAATCGTTATATACTTGGTACGAAACTAGAAAAACTTTAGTTGATCGAGAAATAAATTTCTTGTCTTTGAAAACTTGGATTTTTCTATTTTTTAGGCCAAGTTCATTGAATTTCAAAATTTTTTCAGAAAATTTTAGATTTTCTTTGCTCCCTCTCCAAACCTTTTGAGAAATTGTTATATATTTGATACGAAGCTAGAAAAACTTTAGTTGAACGAGAAAAAAATTTCCTTACTTTAAAAACTTGGAATTTTCTATTTTTTTGGCTAAGATCATTGAAAGTCAAAATTTTTTCACAAAATTTTAGATTTTCTTTGCTCCCTCTCCAAACCTTTTGAGAAATCTTTCTATACTTGGTACGAAACTAGAAAAACTTTAGTTGATCGAGAAAAAAATTTCCTGACTTTATAAACTTGGAATTTTTTATTTTTTTGGGCTAAGATCATTGAATAACAAATTTTTGTCAGCAAATTTTTGATTTTCTTTGCTCCCTCTACAAACCTTTTGAGAAATCGTTATATACTTGATACGAAGCTAGAAAAACTTTAGTTGAACGAGAAAAAAATTTCCTGACATTAAAAACTTGGAATTTTCTATTTTTTTGGCTAAGATCATTGAATGTCAAAATTTTTTTACAAAATTTTAGATTTTCTTTGCTCCCTCTTTAAAACTTTTGAGAAATCTTTCTATATTTGGTACAAAGCTAGAAAAACTTAAGTTGATCGAGAAAAAAATTTCCTGTCTTCGAAAACTTGGAATTTTCTATTTTTTTGGCTATGATCATTGAATGTCAAAATTTTTTGACAAAATTTTAGATTTTCTTTGCTCCTTTTCCAAACCTTTTGAGAAATGTTTTAATACTCGATACGAAACTAGAAAAACTTTAATTGATAGAGAAAAAAATTTTCTGTCTTTGAAAACTTGGAATTTTCTATTTTTTAGGCCAAGTTCATTGAAAGTCAAAATTTTTTCACAAAATTTTAGATTTTCTTTGCTCCCTCTTCAAACCTTTTGAGAAATCTTTCTATAGTTGGTACGAAGCTAGAAAAACTTTAGTTGATCGAGAAATAAATTTCCTGTCTTTGAAAACTAAGATTTTTCTATTTTTTAGGCCAAGTTCATTGAATGTCAAAATTTTTTCACAAAATTTTAGATTTTCTTTGCTTCCTCTTCAAACCTTTTGAGAAATCTTTTTATACTTGGTACGAAACTAGAAAAACTTTAGTTGATCGAGAAAAAAATTTCCTGACTTTATAAACTTGGAATTTTATATTTTTTTGGCCAAGTTCATTGAATGTCAAATTTTTTTCAGAAAATTTTAGATTTTCTTTGCTCCTTCTTCAAACCTTTTGAGAAATCTTTCTATACTTGGTACGAAACTAGAAAACTTTAGTTGATCGAGAAAAAAATTTCCTTTCTTTGAAAACTTGGAATTTTCTATTTTTTTGGCTAAGATCATTGAAAGTCAAAATTTTTTCACAAAATTTTAGATTTTCTTTGCTCCCTCTCCAAACCTTTTGAGAAATCTTTCTATACTTGGTACGAAACTAGAAAAACTTTAGTTGATCGAGAAAAAAATTTCCTGACTTTATAAACTTGGAATTTTTTATTTTTTTGGGCTAAGATCATTGAATAACAAATTTTTGTCAGCAAATTTTTGATTTTCTTTGCTCCCTCTACAAACCTTTTGAGAAATCGTTATATACTTGATACGAAGCTAGAAAAACTTTAGTTGAACGAGAAAAAAATTTCCTGACATTAAAAACTTGGAATTTTCTATTTTTTTGGCTAAGATCATTGAATGTCAAAATTTTTTTACAAAATTTTAGATTTTCTTTGCTCCCTCTTTAAAACTTTTGAGAAATCTTTCTATATTTGGTACAAAGCTAGAAAAACTTAAGTTGATCGAGAAAAAAATTTCCTGTCTTCGAAAACTTGGAATTTTCTATTTTTTTGGCTATGATCATTGAATGTCAAAATTTTTTGACAAAATTTTAGATTTTCTTTGCTCCTTTTCCAAACCTTTTGAGAAATGTTTTAATACTCGATACGAAACTAGAAAAACTTTAATTGATAGAGAAAAAAATTTTCTGTCTTTGAAAACTTGGAATTTTCTATTTTTTAGGCCAAGTTCATTGAAAGTCAAAATTTTTTCACAAAATTTTAGATTTTCTTTGCTCCCTCTTCAAACCTTTTGAGAAATCTTTCTATAGTTGGTACGAAGCTAGAAAAACTTTAGTTGATCGAGAAATAAATTTCCTGTCTTTGAAAACTAAGATTTTTCTATTTTTTAGGCCAAGTTCATTGAATGTCAAAATTTTTTCACAAAATTTTAGATTTTCTTTGCTTCCTCTTCAAACCTTTTGAGAAATCTTTTTATACTTGGTACGAAACTAGAAAAACTTTAGTTGATCGAGAAAAAAATTTCCTGACTTTATAA
The DNA here is from genome assembly GCA_032873175.1 of Leptopilina drosophilae. Taxonomy (NCBI): domain Eukaryota; kingdom Metazoa; phylum Arthropoda; class Insecta; order Hymenoptera; family Figitidae; genus Leptopilina; species Leptopilina drosophilae. Next base: position 46,152,403 of record CM065483.1, read on the forward strand.
ACTTGGAATTTTATATTTTTTTGGCCAAGTTCATTGAATGTCAAATTTTTTTCAGAAAATTTTAGATTTTCTTTGCTCCTTCTTCAAACCTTTTGAGAAATCTTTCTATACTTGGTACGAAACTAGAAAACTTTAGTTGATCGAGAAAAAAATTTCCTTTCTTTGAAAACTTGGAATTTTCTATTTTTTTGGCTAAGATCATTGAAAGTCAAAATTTTTTCACAAGATTTTAAATTTTCTTTGCTCCCTCTTCAAACCTTTAAAAAAATCTTTCTATACTTGGTACGAAACTAGAAAAACTTTAGTTGATCGAGAAAAAAATTTTCTGTCTTTGAAAACTTGGAATTTTCTATTTTTTTGGGCTAAGATCATTGAATAACAAATTTTTGTCAGCAAATTTTCGATTTTCTTTGCTCCCTCTCCAAACCTTTTGAGAAATCGTTATATACTTGATACGAAGCTAGAAAAACTTTAGTTGAACGAGAAAAAAATTTCCTTACTTTAAAAACTTGGAATTTTCTATTTTTTTGGGCTAAGATCATTGAATAACAAATTTTTGTCAGCAAATTTTCGATTTTCTTTGCTCCCTCTCCAAACCTTTTGAGAAATCTTTCTATACTCAATACGAAACTAGAAAAACTTTAGTTGATCGAGAAAAAAATTTCCTTTCTTTGAAAACTTGGAATTTTCTATTTTTTTGGCTAAGATCATTGAAAGTCAAAATTTTTTCACAAGATTTTAAATTTTCTTTGCTCCCTCTTCAAACCTTTAAAAAAATCTTTCTATACTTGGTACGAAACTAGAAAAACTTTAGTTGATCGAGAAAAAAATTTTCTGTCTTTGAAAACTTGGAATTTTCTATTTTTTTGGGCTAAGATCATTGAATAACAAATTTTTGTCAGCAAATTTTCGATTTTCTTGCTCCCTCTTTAAACCTTTTGAGAAATCGTTATATACTTGATACGAAGCTGGAAAAACTTTAGTTGAACGAGAAAAAAATTTCCTGACATTAAAAACTTGGAATTTTCTATTTTTTAGGCCAAGTTCATTGAAAGTCAAAATTTTTTCACAAAATTTTAGATTTTCTTTGCTCCCTCTTCAAACCTTTTGAGAAATCTTTCTATAGTTGGTACGAAGCTAGAAAAACTTTAGTTGATCGAGAAAAAAATTTCCTTTCTTTGAAAACTTGGAATTTTCTATTTTTTGGCTAAGATCATTGAAAGTCAAAATTTTTTCACAAGATTTTAAATTTTCTTTGCTCCCTCTTCAAACCTTTTAAAAAATCTTTCTATACTTGGTACGAAACTAGAAAAACTTTAGTTGATCGAGTAAAAAATTTCCTGTCTTTAAAAACTTGGAATTTTATATTTTTTATGCCAAGTTCATTGAATGTCAAAATTTTTTCAGAAAATTTTAGATTTTTTTGCTCCCTCTCCAAACCTTTTGAGAAATCGTTATATACTTGATACGAAGCTAGAAAAACTTTAGTTAAACGAGAAAAAAATTTCCTTACTTTGAAAACTTGGAATTTTCTATTTTTTTGGCTAAGATCATTGAAAGTCAAAATTTTTTCACAAAATTTTAGATTTTCTTTGCTCCCTCTTCAAGCCTTTTGAGAAATCGTTATATAATTGATACGAAGCTAGAAAAACTTTAGTTGAACGAGAAAAAAATTTCCTGACTTTATAAACATGGAATTTTCTATTTTTTTGGCTAAGATCATTGAATGTCAAAATTTTTTCACAAAATTTAAGATTTTCTTTGCTCCATCTTTAAAACTTTTGAGAAATCTTTCTATACTTGGTACGAAGCTAGAAAAACTTTAGTTGATCGAGAAAAAAATTTCCTGTCTTCGAAAACTTGGAATTTTCTATTTTTTTGGCTATGATCATTGAATGTCAAAATTTTTTGACAAAATTTTAGATTTTCTTTGCTCCTTTTCCAAACCTTTTGAGAAATGTTTCTATAGTTGGTACGAAGCTAGAAAAACTTTAGTTGATTGAGATAAAAATTTCCTGACTTTAAAAATTTGGAATTTTCTATTTTTTTTGGCCAAGTTCGTTGAATGTCAAATTTTTTTCAAAAAATTTTAGATTTTCTTTGCTCCCTCTTTAAAACTTTTGAGAAATCTTTCTATACTTGGTACGAAGCTAGAAAAACTTTAGTTGATTGAGATAAAAATTTCCTTTCTTTGAAAACTTGGAATTTTCTATTTTTTTTGCTAAGATCATTGAAAGTCAAAATTTTTTCACAAAATTTTAGATTTTCTTTGCTCCCTCTTCAAGCCTTTTGAGAAATCTTTCTATACTTGATACGAAACTAGAAAAACTTTAGTTGATCAAGTAAAAAATTTCCTGTCTTTAAAAACTTGGAATTTTATATTTTTTTTGCCAAGTTCATTGAATGTCAAAATTTTTTCAGAAAATTTTAGATTTTCTTTGCTCCCTCTCCAAACCTTTTGAGAAATCGTTATATACTTGGTACGAAGCTAGAAAAACTTTAGTTGATTGAGATAAAAATTTCCTTTCTTTGAAAACTTGGAATTTTCTACTTTTTTGGCTAAGATCATTGAAAGTCAAAATTTTTTCACAAAATTTTAGATTTTCTTTGCTCCCTCTTCAAACCTTTTGAGAAATCTTTCTATACTTGATACAAAACTAGAAAAACTTAAGTTAATCGAGAAAAAAATTTCCTTTCTTTGAAAACTTGGAATTTTCTATTTTTTGGCTAAGATCATTGAAAGTCAAAATTTTTTCACAAAATTTTAGATTTTCTTTGCTCCCTCTTCAAGCCTTTTGAGAAATCTTTCTATACTTGATACGAAACTAGAAAAACTTTAGTTGATCGAGTAAAAAATTTCCTGTCTTTAAAAACTTGGAATTTTATATTTTTTTTGCCAAGTTCGTTGAATGTCAAATTTTTTTCAGAAAATTTTAGATTTTCTTTGCTCCCTTCCCAAACCTTTTGAGAAATTTTTCTATACTTGATACAAAACTAGAAAAACTTTAATTGATCGAGAAAAAAATTTCCTGACATTAAAAACTTGGAATTTTCTATTTTTTTGGCTAAGATCATTGAAAGTCAAAATTTTTTCACAAAATTTTAGATTTTCTTTGCTCCCTCTCCAAACCTTTTGAGAAATCGTTATATACTTGGTACGAAACTAGAAAAACTTTAGTTGATCGAGAAATAAATTTCTTGTCTTTGAAAACTTGGATTTTTCTATTTTTTAGGCCAAGTTCATTGAATTTCAAAATTTTTTCAGAAAATTTTAGATTTTCTTTGCTCCCTCTCCAAACCTTTTGAGAAATCGTTATATACTTGATACGAAGCTAGAAAAACTTTAGTTGAACGAGAAAAAAATTTCCTTACTTTAAAAACTTGGAATTTTCTATTTTTTTGGCTAAGATCATTGAATGTCAAATTTTTTTCAGAAAATTTTAGATTTTCTTTGCTCCCTCTCCAAACCTTTTGAGAAATCTTTCTATACTCGATACGAAACTAGAAAAACTTTAGTTGATCGAGAAAAAAATTTCCTTTCTTTGAAAACTTGGAATTTTCTATTTTTTTGGCTAAGATCATTGAATAACAAATTTTTGTCAGCAAATTTTTGATTTTCTTTGCTCCCTCTTCAAACCTTTTGAGAAATCTTTCTATAGTTGGTACGAAGCTAGAAAAACTTTAGTTGATCGAGAAATAAATTTTCTGTCTTTGAAAACTAAGATTTTTCTATTTTTTAGGCCAAGTTCATTGAATGTCAAAATTTTTTCACAAAATTTTAGATTTTCTTTGCTTCCTCTTCAAACCTTTTGAGAAATCTTTCTATACTTGGTACGAAACTAGAAAACTTTAGTTGATCGAGAAAAAAATTTCCTTTCTTTGAAAACTTGGAATTTTCTATTTTTTTGGCTAAGATCATTGAAAGTCAAAATTTTTTCACAAGATTTTAAATTTTCTTTGCTCCCTCTTCAAACCTTTTAAAAAATCTTTCTATACTTAGTACGAAACTAGAAAAACTTTAGTTGATCGAGAAAAAAATTTTCTGTCTCTGAAAACTTGGAATTTTCTATTTTTTTGGGCTAAGATCATTGAATAACAAATTTTTGTCAGCAAATTTTCGATTTTCTTTGCTCCCTCTCCAAACCTTTTGAGAAATCGTTATATACTTGATACGAAGCTAGAAAAACTTTAGTTGAACGAGAAAAAAATTTCCTGACATTAAAAACTTGGAATTTTCTATTTTTTTGGCTAAGATCATTGAATGTCAAAATTTTTTCACAAAATTTTAGATTTTCTTTGCTCCCTCTTTAAAACTTTTGAGAAATCTTTCTATATTTGGTACGAAGCTAGAAAAACTTAAGTTGATCGAGAAAAAAATTTCCTGTCTTCGAAAACTTGGAATTTTCTATTTTTTTGGCTATGATCATTGAATGTCAAAATTTTTTGACAAAATTTTAGATTTTCTTTGCTCCTTTTCCAAACCTTTTGAGAAATGTTTTAATACTCGATACGAAACTAGAAAAACTTTAATTGATAGAGAAAAAAATTTTCTGTCTTTGAAAACTTGGAATTTTCTATTTTTTAGGCCAAGTTCATTGAAAGTCAAAATTTTTTCACAAAATTTTAGATTTTCTTTGCTCCCTCTTCAAACCTTTTGAGAAATCTTTCTATAGTTGGTACGAAGCTAGAAAAACTTTAGTTGATCGAGAAATAAATTTCCTGTCTTTGAAAACTAAGATTTTTCTATTTTTTAGGCCAAGTTCATTGAATGTCAAAATTTTTTCACAAAATTTTAGATTTTCTTTGCTTCCTCTTCAAACCTTTTTAGAAATCTTTCTATACTTGGTACGAAACTAGAAAAACTTTAGTTGATCGAGAAAAAAATTGCCTGACTTTATAAACTTGGAATTTTATATTTTTTTGGCCAAGTTCATTGAATGTCAAATTTTTTTCAGAAAATTTAGATTTTCTTTGCTCCCTCTCCAAACCTTTTGAGAAATCGTTATATACTTGATACGAAGCTAGAAAAACTTTAGTTGAACGAGAAAAAAATTTCCTTACTTTTAAAACTTGGAATTTTCTATTTTTTTGGCTAAGATCGTTGAATGTCAAAATTTTTTCAGAAAATTTTCGATTTTCTTTGCTCCCTCTTTTATTTTTTTGAAAATTTTTATTAAACATGAAAGGATGCGGGAAAAACTTTTGTTCTTCGTAAAAAAAATTTCCTGTCTTTAAAAATGCAGAATTTTCATTTTTTTTTTGGTTAAATTTATTGAATGTCAAAATTTTTTAAGGAAATTTTCGCATTTTTTTGCTCCCTCTTTTAACTTTTTGAAAAATCTTTTTGAACATGAAAGGAGGCTGGAAAAACTTTAGTTAATCGTCAAAAAAATTTCCTGTCTTTAAAAATGCTGAATTTTCTTATTTTTTTTGTTACATTCATTGAATGTCATAATAGCTTATAAAAATCTTCGTATTTCTTTGCTACCTTCTCGAACAATGAAACGTGTGGTGAAGAGATTTTCTAATTTTTGAAACAATTGAAAAATACAATACTGATATGTAATAAATGAAGAAAATTTATAAATTAATTTATAAAAGGTGTAAGTAAATAAGCAACGTAACTTTATTGTAAATTATTGTCTGTTAGATATAATTAAAGTTTATGTAATTAGATGAATGAAAAGTGCTGTAAAGAGATTTTCCAATTTTGTAACAATTCAAAAATACATTTCAATTAAAAAACAATTTTTTATTGGTAATCGTTTGTTTTGTTTATGGTTTTTGTGATATAGGATAGATATTATTGTCGAAATAATAAAGGAGTAAATAAGGTTTTTTTTAAAAAAATAAATTTTTATGGACCAAAAATTTTACAAATTTTGTTTGATTTTGTTGTTAAATTTTAATGTATTTGAATTTTTAAAATTGTTATAGTCTTTAATGCCTGATTATTTATAACTACTTTTTATCGTCACCACATCTTTAGGTTCGATTATAATCGTCGGCTTCACTTTCGTCAGAATCTGAAAGAAAAAAGAAGTAACATATTTTAAGAGGTTAAAATAATGAAATATTTATAGGATATTATAATTTAATACCATTGTCAAATAATTAATAAATTATTACACTTTTAGACTTCGCACTCGATAATTACTTTTAAAAAAATTGCAAAAAGTAGCTTTAAAACTGAAAATAGTAGTAAAAGCAGCTATCAAAAAATGAAAATTTGAAGATTAGAAAATTTTATTTTAATTGAATCATAGAAAATTAATTGAGAATATTTTTTTTCAATTATTAGAGGATTTAAACTAATGTAATTGTTGAAAAAAGAAGCATTTAGTAGTATTAGTAAAAAATTGGAAAAATTTTTCGAAACTTCCGTAATATTTGACACTTTGTAAGAAGTCTTATTATTTTTAAAAGTATGAACGCAAATTTAGAAAATCTGTTTTATGTTAAATAATTAAAAAAATTAATTATAGGAAATTCAAAATAGTAAGTTTAATTATATTAAATATTACAATTGTTAATGAATTATATTTTATTTGTTTTCAAGAAAAGTTAAGTACATTCTAAATTTAAAATAAATGCAATTAATTTATAATTAAATAAATAAAATAAGTAAAACAACAAATAATTCTTAATCTCATTATTTAATTAAAATAAAAAATAATTCTATAAAAATAAAAAGTTTTTAAAAATATCAAGAAATTTTATTATTAAATTATTTCAAAGAAAAAATATAAATGTTAACGATTTAAAAATAAAATGTTTCATAAATTAGTTATTAAAAAAAATTGACATTTCTTTAAACAATAATAATAATATTTATTATTATTAATATAAAATAAAAACATAAACTAACCTCAAAAATGCTATCCACAATTTCCGCAACTCAAGAATTAATTATTTAATTGAAGTAATTAATTAATTAATTAATTACTTAATTAATTAATAATAATAATAAATTAACTAATTAATTCATTTTTTAATTTAATTAACACTTCACATTAGAAAACGAAATTGTATTTTTGTATTTCACTTGACACACAAATCCTTCAAGAATATACCCACTAATAGAACCGCTAGCGCCATCTCTCAGAAGTTTTAACAAATAACATTTTCTGTCCAGAAACATGACGTCACTTCCGGTGGTGCATTTGGCCGGTGGTGCATTTGAGTATTTACCAATATGATTCGTATTACACTGATGTGGTATTTCCAATTCTGCAACCGCGATTCTGTATGGATTTAAAAAATATTTTGAATTCATTTAATTAAAAATATTTGTGACGACGTAACGTTGGCAGATTTTTTAAAAACTGCCTGTGAACACAGAAACATTTGTTAGAAAATGATTGTTTACCAATTTCACGTGCCTGTGAACAGAGAAACCATCGAACACTGTTACATAATAATTGTAATTTTAATAACTTTCTTATCCATTCATCTGTTACAAACCAAAAATAAATTTATTAATTAGGCTTTTGAGATGGCCCTTTATTTTGATTTGGGGAGGCACCAAGCTGCCAGAATGTTTTAAGATTCTGTTTAATTTTGAGGGGATCGTTATCCTACTTTTAAAAGTTGCCGTTCTGCTTCGTTGTGTGAATTATTGTTGTAAGGATTTGAATTTAGGTTTAGTTAAGTAAGTAAAAAGTTGAATTTAAATGATTACACTAATCATTTATTATTGGAAAATGTTCTTTGAATACAGAAAGGTTATGGTGTTACAGTTAAAATTGTGTGTATAGATTAATGGATACGATACATAATTACTTACGAACTACCGGCGGAGCTGCTCCTCTTTCGATTCACAACCTCCGTTGGGCGAAAATTTTCCTTTTTGACTTTACTGAAAGTCGCGACGTAAGATTCGCGCAACTTTCTTCTGGTTGCGAGGATGCACCTGTGGTGAGCGGACGCGGGCAATATCTATGCAACCGGCCGTCTCGCCAACAGTGTATAACTCACTGCGGATCTACTTTTATCGAATTAGTCCGGGCAATATCTATGCAACCGATAATTCGATCGAAGTTCTCATCGCGCTTGTGGGCCACTGAGATTTGAGACGGACGCGGGCAATATCTATGCAACCGGCCGGTTACGTGAATAACAAGATTTTAGGATCAATAATTGATCTCAAAATCTCATCAAATTCAGCCCGCACTGGACTCCACCGGCTCAGAGAATTTTTGAAGTTAACGTCTGCCCTAAATTTCAACGAGAAATTCGGGTTCCGGGTCGCGGACGGACAATCGCGAAATTTCTCTGTCCCAAAACACTTACTGAGTTAGACCCAGGAGAGGTGTTTTTGAGAAGAAGCGAGAAATCGTACTGTTCTGATTCTTAATTCGCGACAAGCCTCCAACCCTTACCTTTAGTGCAAAAAGTGGGGAAGACGGAAAATTTCTGGTAGAAGGAGTAAAGAGTAGGAGTAAATCATGGGCCCATTGGTCTATGCGTTTTAGCTGACGTTTTGGATCTCACGGTAGGTCCGTGAGAACGGAAACGGTCTATACATATGATACTTTTCGAGACATTATTTTTCTTGAAATAATTAAGAAATTAAATAATAATTATATTGTTTAACTAATAAATTATTATTCATTCTAATTATTATAGTGCATATAATTTATTTATTGTACTTATATTGTTCCTACTTTTTATAGATTATTAATATATGCATTTTATTTGCGTGTTTTTACACGTATAAATACATATACTTGTAACCTAAGTCCTCCGGCATTTTGTTGTAACGAAAATGTTTACACCAAAATGTTTAACTATTGTCAAGTTGTTGTATGTGCATCTAATTTGATGCACGAATTTAAATTGCATAAGTCCAAATAGCAGGAGGCATGTAAACCTCGTGGCTTTGAGTCAGCTGTAACGCACGTGCGTTTGTTTTGATGCTGCATACTACAGCTTATGGGCCCTGAGAGGAAAGGAAAGTTCTACACACAACAAGGTAGCGATTAGAGGCGAGCATAGCGCGCTTGTGTTGGTGTCCGTAGCATGGGGTCGGTGAAAGTATTAGTTCTGTAGCCGGGGAAGCCAGTACGTGTGTTGGTGCTCACGACCGGCGGCTGCATGGGTGTGTGTGTTGCCGCCGACTATCCCCACACACGCGCAACCTCACAGCGCGTCTTCTTAGGTAGTGATGACGAATATATGTATATCGGCTGCAACATTGCGCCTTTCTTATAATTTTTCGGATTTGTGATTTTATTATAATCTCCCTGATTTTAGACAAAATTCCAAATTAGCATATCTAGCAATTTACATTGATCAAATTTTATTATTATTTAATATTCAGGTTTTCCTTAAATAACATTGCCGCAAGGTTCGGTGAAGGCAGCATCGATTGCGCCGGTACAATTATTAATAACTAGTGAATATATTTTTTATTTAATAGAGGGAGAAAGAAATTAATGATTTTCTTTGTTCCTCTAATTATTTTATCATAAGCATTCCTTAGCTAAAGGCATTCTTAGAACGTTATCAGAGTGTCAAATATCCTCAAGCATAGCGTCGCTTTGTGGCAAAGTTTTTGTATGCTTGGGTTAAATCAGAATTAAAATTTATCATACATGGTTGCTGAATGAATTAAAAGTAATATCTTAACAATCCACCGTGAAAATTCCTGTTTTCGTCCCCGAAAACTTTGATGCCTTGAACTTAGGGATGCGCATACTAGGACAACGTGTTAATAGAATATATATATATATATATATACTTTTTCTTATTGACCTTGATATTTGAAGATTGGAATTAGGCTTTAGCGATAATCAAAACTGGGTACTCACCCAACTACTTACTAAATATTTTCGCAAGGACACTTCAAATATAAGTTCATAATTCAGTTTTCAAAAATTACTTTCAAATTCGAAGCAGAAAGCGCGCGTTGTGCTTTTTTTTTTGAAACTGTTTACAAAATAGTGTGCCCCTTATTATAATGCTAATTTTACATATAATTTTGAATGTCTTATATAAGTACCCTAAACAATTGTTATAATAAGAATCTTCTTGCTTTTGCATTTTCGGCTGTAATAACCAGGATATTTTTAAGAGCAAAATTACATTTGGCAGATGGAACTAAAATATGAACTGAAGGCATTTTAATCTTACAACTCGCATTTGAAACAGATTTCCTGCAATAGTTTAACATCTTTGCTCGCAGCATTGTACATCTCCAGATTGTGGCAGTGGTTCTTACACTAATTAGTCGCTTGTATCCCTTAGACGTTGCGTTCGCGGTTGTTAAGTAGTATGAACACAATAGAGAACCGCCGAGTTTCGTGACGTAATGTTAATGTCAGTGCGTCGCGACCCAGTACCTCAGTCCCGTCACTCAGTTCTCCTGCGGCTTTCCTTTCGTTTGGAGTGCGGTCAGAGAGTGAGTGACACGACTCTTCAGTGATTGGTAATTAGCAGTGCCTAAAATAATGTCTGTTAGCCGTGAAACCGTTCCCGAGTATGAGGATAGGGAAGATTGTCTTCCCTCTCGCTCCCGCGATTGTTCCGTAAGTGCTAATATAGAAGATGCCTTGGATATTGTCAGGCGAGGCAGGGAGATATGCGCGCTAATCCCCGGTGGCAGGTTTGTCATCACAAGGGGTTTCCTATTAACGAAATTGCTGGGAGATGAATCCAGCAATAACCCGATGTCTTTTGCGGCTAAAGTAAAGCGGTATTTTGAGGCGAAAAATGCCTTCTTGCATCGCGGACCGGACAGAGGGTAAGTTGTGCATCCTTTTATTTTATATCCCACTTGGTTCTATATTCGGAATTTCGTCCCCTGTCGTTCAATATTGATAGAAGTGTTAATTTTAATTATAATCTTATCGCAGAAATTATTTATTGTAATTTTATGAATCTCTTACTTCGAATCAATTTATTCCTATATACATATAATAAAATATATATATATATATTTTTTTTTAGATTCATGGTTAACTTCGGTCAGTGGGAAGAGGCTCCCCTAAGGCGAGATCCGAACGAAGCCTGGCACTTTAGTGGGTTTTTGCGGAGTACTGTGGGGGCCAAACCATACTCCCGGAGCTGCTGGCACCAAGAGTATTCTTGGAATGCTGCTTGGAAAAAATATATCGTGAGAGGATTCTGGGCCACTGTGAGTTTGTACATCTTTTCCTATCAATATATATATATATATATATATATATATATATATATATATATATATATATATCCCAGTTTTATTGTGTTTATCTTATCTGTAATATGTGTCTCTATTTTTTTTTAGAAAAATTTTAAACACCCTTTGTTGGCCGACCATCCATCGTCGCGGATAATGATGCGAAGCCGCATGGATTCTATTCCAAAAACGGAAACCTGGTTAGTTTTAATAATAAAACTCCTTCCCCCCTTTTTTTAAATCATTTATTTAACCTGTTTGTTCTTAGTTCGTTCAAGTCGCTCCCCATGCTTCCGCCGAAAGAAGGATTCTTCTCCGAGGACAATTCTTTTCGACTGACATTTGTCCAGGTTTTCTTTAAAACTGCGGCAGGTGTATTCAGGCAGGCCGGTTCCTGGCAACTGGTAAGCGTCGCCGCTCTATCGTTACCTAAAATCCTAGCTTCTCTAGGAGTACTTCGAATTCTATTCTGCTTTCAGACCTACAACGTTGAATTGTCCGGATCGTGAGAAATGGTCGGTCCGGAGGGCTATTTGCACGGGGATGATGATAACAAGTCACCTGAGGAAGGTGGCACGGGTGCTGGTGCCGAAGAGAGCGAGGAAGACTGGTTCTAGGGTTTGGGAGGAGAGTCCGAACTCCATCGGTCTTTCTTTTCGTTAATATGAAACCATTATCAAGTGGACAATATTAAATTTAAAAAAAATGATGCTGAAAAATGGTCAAGCAAAATATATTATTTCAAAAATGGTCAATTTTTTAAAGCTTTGAAGAATGTTAAGATAAACTGATTACAACTTTTATTTTATCAAAAAAATTTTTTTTTTTTAGAAAATTCAGATAACTTTTAAATGACAATAATAAACTAAAGAAGAACATGTACAAATTTTTATGAATACTTTAAACTACAATGGCTATTTCATAGCTAGCCTATAAAAAAAAACAATTGTAATTGACTGCAACTTAATTAGAAATAATAAAAAAACTTTAAAAATAACTATATACTTTTAAAAAATACGAATTACTCTTTTCATAAAAGGATTTTTATTTCACTTTAACCTTTACTTTTATTTTCATAAATAATTTTATAAAATAAAATAAAATATTTTTGGTTTAAAAATTTTCTTCACAAAAAAGGGTTCAAAGTCTCGTTTAGACCTAAAAACATTAAATCAAAAATGAATAAAAATTTTTTTTTTTATTTTTAGCAGAAAATTTTAACGATTATACAATGACACAGCGTATCTTTTTTTTTAACTATACGTAAAAATTTTCTAAAATTTTAATCTCATTCAAGAAAAGTCACTAAACAATTTATTAAAAGTATTTCTGGAAAATTAAACAAAAAGTTTTATATATTTTTAAATTTGTTTAAAAATACTTTTATCTATAAAACAACTTGGAAAAGTCATCAACTTGAATTAAAATTTTAAAATAAAATTCTTGAAATCTAAAAAAAAACTCGAATGTTATTAAATCCGACTGGGAATTTAATAGTTTATAGCTGAAAAGATAAAAATAAGTGTGACTAACAATAAGTAATAACAAAGGCAGGAATATCAGCTGTTAAACGTCACGATCGTTTGTTGACGTTTGAACACAAGTACTTTGTATGATTTAAAATGAAACATAAAAAGGGTGTAGTAGCAATGACTTCAGAAAGGGAGTTTAATTTAATTTATTTAACAATTTACCTTCTGCCATTTCATAGTTACTGTTAAAATTACAATGTAGAAAAAGTTTTTAAAAGGTAAAAGAAATGCCACTTAAAAAAATAAAAGTAAAAAGAAAATTTCTTTTTGTAAAATTCTATTTGTACTATTTTTTCGTACGTACCCTTGACTCAAATCACTTGACCGTGGGGCTTAATTTAGAAGATTGTAAAATGTGTACAAAATAAAGCTTCCTCTTAACTGTCAATTTAAACTTGTTCTTTTAAAATGAAATTTTTGAAAGAAATGAATAGAGAAAATAGTACTTGTTTACAGAGATATAAAAACTGCAAAACTATACATATTTTCGATCCTTTAAGTCGGGTAATATCCTCTGCTAATGAGATCGTGCGAGACAACATGGTAGCCATTTTTGCTACAAAATAGTGACATTAGGTAAATTAATATTTAATTATAATGACATTTCGACTAGCTGTAGTTCTAAAAATGTCATTGGAAAAATATTATGCGCTTGAACATTTTATGTGAGAGGATATTGGAATTTATTTAAGAAAATTTAGAAAGTAAAGAAAATCGTTGTAGTTCATTCGGAAATCTCCCCATTGGTTTTCAGGTATGTGCAGAATGTCTTAATGTCAGGCCCGGCAACCATGACAATGGCTGAGTTCGTGACGTCATCACTCGGCACCAACCCAACCGCGCTTCTACATAGAGAAATTTAGACATTCAGTTTACGAATTGCCGTGCCGAAGTGTGCATCGTGGCGTGAGGTTAAGAGTTCTTTTATTTTACTGGGTTTTTTTTTTAACTATACATATTTTATTAAATTTCCCTTTGTGAAGTGATAAGTAGGTGCGATCAAGATCCCTTCAATTACCAGACTGGTTAATTTCTGCTTTTGTGGATATTCATATTACTATTGGTAAGTTCTTTTGTATTTGTTTACAATATTCAGTTTATGGAATTTCAATTATTCGTCAACTCTCCAACTAAAGAAATATTAGAAAATAAATCTTCAAATAACAATATTTACACTGAAACTTTCTCAAAACTAATCCCACATAGTTATTGATTAGAAATGTGATAATTCAATTATTTCCTGTTAAAAGATTTAACTTCCAATTTGTTGCCGTGTATGACGAAAGGCAAAGAGTGTTGGAATTGGGGAGAAAAGAAAACTATTATGTTTCTGTTTGAGACTTTCGTCGCCGGAAAACCATTAAAAACGCGTTAGAGGTCCAAAAGATTTATGACAGTCGGAGTGTCGAATAGCGCCTTAAGAAACCTGACACCGACTCTACGTGACTAACTCGCAATGACGGGCTCATACCGCCATACGTCTCTTTTAAATTTGTCAAATTTAAAAAAAAATTTTTTTTTGTAATTGTTATTTATATAACAATAAGATAAAAGTTCCTTTTCACTAGAGGTGTGCAAAGTTCGAACCGTCAGAGAACTTGATTCGAATTATTTCATATTAAATATATATATTTTTTTTTTTGAATGACTACGAACTAATAATGTGAGTAATAATATTTAATTATGCTTTAGGTATTAGTGTTAATAAAATGAACAAAACTTTTTCCTTAGGTAATAGTGTTGAAATAATAAAAATTGAATGAAAACCCCTTTTTTTTAACAGACTTGTATTGGAAAAATCCACCAGAGTTCAATTATTTTAATACAAAATCCGTAAACAATTGATTGAGTAATTGATCGTTTCTCAAATTCCATGCCCACCGAGAACTCTATCAACAAATCCTTAAATAGTTGAGTTCTATGAAGGAAATCCTGATAAAACCTAAAAGAATAATAAAGAAAATAAACACTCTTCGAGAAAATTAGATTAAAATTGTATTTTAAATAATTAAAATTCTGCGATGAGTTCCATTATTTAAGCGAAAATAATTTGAATGATTAGGAAAAATTTTGTGACAAATTTCGAAAATCAGGAAATTCCTTTAAATATATATATATATATATATATATATATATATATATATATATATATATATATATATATTTTTATTTGTTTTTTTTAATTTATATTTTAAAATAGAGAGTAACTTAATGGCGATTGTTCTGTAGTAAAACTGCAATTTATCTTGGTTGGGGATCCAATACCAAAGTATCAAAACTGTGCACACAAAAATAGTGAAATTTAAATTAGATTAATTGGTAAAGTTTCCAGAGATTTGCCCATGTACACGGAAGGTGTATACGAAACATCAATTGTCTGACAAAAGAAAACCCTCTTCACGAGAATTAAACTAGTCTCATAGCAACAAAACCCTGAAGAATTTGATTATTCTCAAAATTTTCTTTTCTTACACTAGTCGACTTTAAAGGAGAATTTAGGTGCACGCGGTGCATTATTTCTTCATGTATTGTGCGGCGGTCGTTACGGTCGGCGGTAGCTACTGCGGTGGGCGACTGCCATCGTCATGAGTTCGTGCGCCCGGTAAGGCAAGGTCTGATAAATTTGTTGATATATTGAAAAGAATTGAACCATTAAGAGCTTAATGAGTACTACAGTGTTCCTAGGTTCCTAGCTTCAATTCTTGGCCTGTTTTCACAAGTCGAAAGTTTTGACGGAAATGGCCTAAAAATGGCTTTAAAGGGGGGCGTCTTCGTAATTTGTTAATAACTTTTACAAAAGTTGACCAATTTTCGTTTGGAGTGTACCGGAGTATTCCTTGGATCCCTAGCTTCAACTCTTGGCCTGTTTTCACAAATCGAAAATTTTGACGGAAATGGCCTAAAAATGGCTTTAAAGGGGGGCGTCTTGGTAATTTGTTAATAACTTTTACAAAAGTTGACCAATTTTCGTTTGGAGTGTACCGGAGTATTCCTTGGATCCCTAGCTTCAACTCTTGGCCTGTTTTCACAAATCGAAAATTTTGACGGAAATGGCCTAAAAATGGCTTTAAAGGGGGGCGTCTTCGTAATTTGTTAATAACTTTTACAAAAGTTGACCAATTTTCGTTTGGAGTGTACCGGAGTATTCCTTGGATCCCTAGCTTCAACTCTTGGCCTGTTTTCACAAATCGAAAATTTTGACGGAAATGGCCTAAAAATGGCTTTAAAGGGGGGCGTTCCGGAAAACTGTCGTTTTGGACACTCTAACGGCAGAATTTGCTTTTCTTGGCTCTTTTGTCTTTTCTCAACTCATAAAACCTTGTTGTAATACGACTTTTTATTATTTTCTTTATATTAGGTAGAGTTTCGAAATGAGCGGCAGGGCAACCCGGTCACAGCAGCAACCCCTAGAAGAAGGGTTACGCTTCTCAGAGCGTAAGCGCACTACGGACGGACGGCCCGATCTAAAAGGATTATATGATCGATTAGATGCAATATATTTTAATGGAGAGCTCGCTTCGGCGGGATATACCATCGTCTGGGGGCGTAAGATGACAAAAACCTCTGGATATACCAGCTTGAGCGAGCGCATCGTTCGGATAAGCTGGGAGATCCACAGGCTGCTGCCTGAGGAGGAACTAATTGGGACGCTGCTACATGAGATGATTCATGTAAAACTATTCCACCGTAGGGAGGATGTGGATAGTACCTACCACACTGGGGCCTTTCAGGATGAAATGAACCACATCAACGCGATGGGGCCCTTTCGGGTACGGTATTAAGCACCTATGTTGTTTTAATTATTTTAGTGAGCATATAAGTATTAATTATGTATATGTATATATATATATATATATATCTCTCTCTCTTTTTTTTAGGCGGATATCTTTCACGATCTCCCCCGAGAGGTAATTTATCAGTTGCGTCCGCACGTCTGGAGATGCACAAGCTGTTCTCACATTTTGCGGCTACCTGACTTAAGGACGCCCGGCCCGAGAAACGTACATTTTGTAGAAGGACAGGAAATCTGTGGAAACCCTTTGTGGTTCAAAGTAGAATAATCTACTTACAATATTACTCGGGACTTCCAGCCCCTTTTCTTTTAAACAAAACTTATAATAGTTATACATTTGTAAAATAAACCAGACTTACTCGCAATCGATGTTTATTATGTAGACAACCCATTAAAAGATCCCTTATATTTGCGTTTTATAAATTGATTAGTCTATCTGGAAGATTTAAACCTTCTGATGTTTGAATTATAATAACAAATAATTTTCTTTAGCATATTTTTCTTTTATGTATAGAACGAAACAAGATTTAAAAATTTATTTATTTATTTATTTTTATTTTTTTTTATTTTATTTTATTTATTTATTTTTTTTTTTATGGAGAGGATGAGAAATATTTTAATATTAAAGTTATGTAATGCATACTTTGTAATGTGGAAACTTGAATTGGAATTTCATGAATATATGGGTGCAACTCAGAGAACTTATTTACCGCTATATATTTCTTTTCATGGTAGATCTATGAAATCAATATTTTCGGGTGGCTACCTTAGACGTCTGTTGAAGTTGTTGTGAGCACTAACCTCTTCAAACGTAGGATCTTCCTTGTTGTCTTGCGGTGGTGTATTTTGTGGAGGCTATTGGCGAGAAGGTGGTGGTTGACTCGTTCTTACAGAAGTTTCTTCTATCTGGATTCCATGCAGCTTAGAACTTAATCTTTCGGTTAGTCATCTGATCTTCACTGATGGTCTATCTTCGGACGTTGCAGACTTTATCTCCTTCCTTAATGTGGCATTTGGCTCGAACGTAACTGATTTTGAGTGTACAGTTACCTCCTCCTTTTTGGCGGCGGTTTTACTAGTGGAAGGAACTTCCTCATATATTCCAGCAACTTCCTTCGGTGTTGGAATCTTAATCACCGGTTCTCTTCGTTGGGGCGGTTGGATGTTTACATCTTTCTGCTTCGAGAAGATAGATTGAGACAGCTTATAGGTTCTGTTTTTAAGTGGTGCTCGACATAGGTACACAATGAGCAGTATGAACAGCAGAGAAATAGCCCCATATAAGCCGTAGATCAACGTTGAGTATGTTCCTCTATGGTGCCGTTGTAAGGCAAGTTCTTGTAGCTGTTGTTCGAGTTCATCCAATGTCTTGGAGTTCAATTCGAAAGTGGTTGATTTCGAGTCACCGTCAACTGCGAATTTCGTTAAGTCTCTTGAGTCCGCTAGCAGGTGATTATATTTCAATAATGTTGGAGAAAGTTTCGTCAAGTTTAAATGTAGATCCGATTCGAATATAAATTCTGATAGTCCATCTTGGGAAGTGGTGGCTGGGATTATAGCGTCCCTGGTTTTGAGTGAACATCCAGGACCTAATTTGAGTATTCCAACTCCACTCAGCATGATTTTAATGGGGCTCATGGAATGGCAAGCAATCGTTGCTATTTCCGGGGTGGCGAAGGAAAACATCCAACCTCCAATGGTGGTCAAAGGCTTCCAGTAGGAATCTGCTTCACTGGTTATGCGAACATCACAAAATTTAAAAGCTTCTACGTTGGGTCGAACTAGGAGCAGGGCTTCACAAGATGCTCTTTCACGGAGATCATAGATAGGAGCACCTTGAAGACAGGCGTGAAATGATGTTGTTGACTTGCACGAATTCCATTCCTGCTCTTTTAATAGCAAGTACATCCGCTGATCTTCATCAATGACAAGGTAATCAAATTTGGATTTTATATAAGCTCTTCCGGTATTATTTTCAAAAATCTCCTGAACAGTTGGTAGGGAGTGGATTTTGAAGGCTTGATAGTTATATTTTTCCAGGAGTGGGATATCAATGAGAACTTTAATTTGATGGTTCTCACACAGGATGGTGATGGTGGAGATGCGCATCAATTCATCGATGCTGACTCTTGGTCCAGTCAAAGGGAACTGAACATCCTTGAGGTTATCCTGCACTTCACGCAGGATCGGTTCCAGTTGTTCGGATGTTATGAGACCGGGGTGTAGATGTCCTTTCCTGGCCTCGTGAACTGCTTCTAACATAGTGGTGGTGGCGTGCATGCTGTGATCCAGTCCCAGTCTTATTGCCTTTGCGATAGCATAGGTTAGATTTCTCCTCTCCATTTCGGCCTTCGACTTAGTACTTCCTACGGCAATCAAGACTTGGAGTTGTTCCTGTAATTCCTTCAGCAAGGATCCATGTTGTTGTACCTGAGAGTGCAGCGAGTCGAGTTGTGATCTCACTACGTGGGTTTGTTTTCCGACAAGGTGTGACAAATTGGCTTGCGCTTCATTGAGGTCTTGAATGGCAGCATTGAACTTCTCGCCGTCGTCGTAGGTTAATACTCCAACGATTGGTCCTGCAATCTTTCCCAAGAAACCCAGTAGTGGAACCGAACGCCTTGCTCGTAATTGCGTAGTCATCGTGGATGGTAAGGTCTTTTTAGTATTTTCCAACTCTTCGATCTGGACTCGAAACTGTTTTTGAAGTTCTGAGGCCATTTCCCATCTATCTTCCCAATCATAATATTCAACTAACTTGTTGCACCATTCTTCGTCAGGTTTGCAGTGTTGTTTTATTCGCTGCAGTCTGGCCCTCAGGTCGTCGAAGAATCGAGTCTGCTTGCCCACGTCCAGGAATACGGCAATCCTCCAGTTGCTAACGGATCGCCTGACTTCTCCGATATATTCGAAGTATATTCCGCTGCTGGACTTGAAGGGAGTGATCTGGTAGCGATCACTGGCAGTGGTCATCTCCACATCGCGGGAATAGGTCCACTCCGTTGTCATCACTAGGATTGAAAATAGGTATAGCATGGTCATGTCAATAGTTGTCATCTTTCCTTGGGTTATTCTAAAAATAAAAAATAGGTTAATAAGGGATCTAGAGCTGGGGTTTAGGTCTCATAATTTGGTGGCTCTGATCTTGTCCATATGTTTCGCGAATCTTTCACCGTTGTTAGTTTCGAGGATCACATTGTTATTTTCCGTAAATCCTACAAGGGTGTATGGTCCTTCGGCTCGCTTGTCGAACTTATTGGACCGAACTTCTTTAAAGACATACACCTGGTCGCCTATCTTGGCACTCAAAGGTCGTGCGTTACGATCATAGATTTCTTTTGATCGTTGCTTTGATCGAACTAAATATTCAGCGGCTAAATTTTGTAGTTCGTTCATCCGTGTGATTAAGTCCTTTAGATAGGATCCATAGGTTTCGACTTCGGGCCCTTGGGGTAACGAACTAGGCGCTTTGGCCAAGTGTCCGAACACGAGTTCGTATGGGGTAAAATTGGTTGCCTCATGAACGGACGTATTATAATTAAACATAGCAAATGGGAGCAGACGATCCCAATCGTCGAAATCTTTTGCGTAGTGTTTAATATAATCCGTCAGTTCGATGTGGCTCCTCTCAAGAGCTCCATTGGTTTGTGGGCGGTAACCAGATGTCGTAAGTTGCTTAACGCCGAAGATCCTTTCCAACTTACGCATCAAGGTGCTCACGAAGCTTGCTCCCCTATCCGTTAAAATGCAACGGGGAGCTCCAAACACGGAGAATAAGTTCGTGGCTACCGCATGGGCGATTGTTTTTGTTTCGATATTCGGAATGGGGACCGCAATGCAGTATTTAGAAAAATTATCCTGCATGGTAAGAATGTGCCGATTTCCGTTAGAGGTTGTTCGCAATTTTCCGACTGTATCCAGGGACACCTTGTCGAAGGGCATTGCCGGAGTATCGGTAATTATCATCGGCTCCCTGGTACGGGCTCTGGCAAGTTTGTTTTCGAAACAACTCTTGCATTTCCGAATATATTGGGTGACATCTTCACGCATCCGGGGCCAATAGTATCTTTCCCTTATTCGTCGGTAGGTCTTGCCTATGCCCTTGTGTCCACCTATCAAACTTGAATGGAATTCAGAAACGATTTTATCGCGTAATTCGACAGGGGGTACCTCGATTCTTCCGTGGCATAGGGTGATGGTAGCATCGCCACCGCGGAAAATTCCTGCGACAAGTTCCGACATTTTATTTTGGGGAAGAGTACCTAGTAGGTCCCCGGAATTTGCCATTCGACAAGAATTTTGATTATTGGATGCTAGGGCTTTTCTTAAATTTTTTAGTCCGATTATAACATCCTTCCAAAAAACTTCATCAAAATGACGTCTTTTCACAATGATCGAAAAGACTTTGTATTTACCGTTAGGGGTGATAAAAACTTGTCCTTTGACGGGCCTACTGTCCCTAATCTCCTGTAAGTCAATATTTTCTGTAGCGACTAACAGTTTCGAGATTGGATCGACCGGTTCACAATCTTCAGAAAGGAAATGGGCATAGTTGTCTCGTCTGTACGTCAAAGATTCAGTCCATTGATTAGTTACATTACCGAAGGGATTACTGTTAGTTGGTTTCGATTCTTGGGGCTCAAATTCACCATCACTTTCACTTTCACTAGATGTATCAGGGGATGATGGGGAGTCGACATAAGAATCCTTGAATTTTAGGAACGAAGAGCTAAAAGGCGCGCACCTCTTTGCTACATAGTCTTCTGTATCCTGTATTCGTCTAGGTTTCATGCCCTGGTTCCTCGTGATGATCTCCTGGTTAAAGTTGACACTTTCATCCTTGAATCTCGTAAACGGGGTGGATTGTGCACGTGGGGCAGTTGATGGTCCTGGAGTAGCTAGTTCCGTTTCCATCTGGAACATTCGATCATCCGTTGAATGTTCAAAGACCTCTGGGATATCCTTGAATCTTACCGTGCTTTGTCTCCTTGGTTTAGTGGATTTGCTAGTTACGGGAGTTTCCTTTTGTGATCCTTTCACTATGGTGGGCAATTCAGGTTGCTCAATTGAAAACTCTTCTGATTCGGTTAATTTTTTCGCTCTATTCCGGTAGAAGTCATCCAAAAATTTCTTTACTCTTTTGGAGAGTTCGTCATCGGTTCCATCGGCAGGATCAAGAGTTTCTAAATAGTCCAGATGTTCTTGATCTTCTTCGCCTTCAGAAACATATTGTCTCCGTGGACTATGGTCTAGGCCTTCATAGTCCCAAAGTAGAGTATTGTTTGTTTGATTAGAGAAATTTAATCCGACGTTTGCAATTGATTGGTCGAATTTATTAACAGACTCCGACACTTCCTGGATCAACTGCTTAGCGTTGAGTGGTGATCGCTGTTCCGCGTTCTGATCATCTGATTCGCTAGATTCGTCATCACTGTTATCAATTCTGCGTTGACCTGTGACGATAACTTCTTCTAGAGGTAACTCTTCTGGTTCCGATTCTGTAGATGGTGACGAATCCGGTTCGGGGTTCTTCAGAGTGCCTTCTCTAGCTAGACGATCCGCGTTCTCATTGCCAATGATGCCCTCATGTCCAGGAATATGTTCCCAAACAACGTCAAGAGGTTCAATAGCCTTGATTAATCGCTCGTAAGGCTTCCTATTCTTGACCGGTTTGTTTTCGGTCGTTTTCCAATCGTTCTGTCGCCATTTTGGTAACCATTCTTCGACACTTTGCACTAAGTATCGGGAATCGGTTTTAATTCTGAGTTTCTTAATGCCGGCCATCCTGGCCTGTCGAGCTGCCATTGTGGCTGCTTCGATTTTTGAAGCATTATTTGTTTGTCGTCCATTGTAGCGTCTGGAGATGTTCAGGGGGTTGTCTGGTCCAAACCAGACGCCAATTCCTGCTTTTGGACTGAATCCTCCATTTTCGCAGCAAGCTCCGTCAACGAAAACGTCCGTGTACGAATCAGGGCCTTGGCTTTGGGGGGCGTTGGTTTTAGGTTTAGGTAGTTTGGGTGGAGTAGTATAGACAGGAAGATGAGGGAAAGCGCTATAGTCTTCTCGGAACACTGGGGGATCCGAATCTTCATCTGTTCCTTCATCTGTTGCACTTTCATCACTTGATGATGAATGGGGTGGTTCCAGGGCTGTACCTTCTTTTGGAGCAGTGGTTCCTCGGGGTCGTAGCCTGTTGGCGATGCAGCTTTCGTCCGCTTCATTAACGGGGACATTCTGCGGGGGTCGATAGGTCTCGTCACTGTCAGCCATTGCAGATTTGGTACTTCCAACAGGTCGTCCTCGACGAGAAGGTTCCTTGGCACCCATCTTGACAGATTTTAAGTTGGGTTTAGTAGGAGGACCCTTTGGACCGCTTGGTTGACCCGAACTGGTACTTGGTTCCGGATCCTTTGGACGCTTTAGAATTGTTTTCCTTGGTTCGGTCACTCCTTTTGCTGCCGCAGTAGCATAAGATCTTTCGGGTAAGGTTAATTTTCCTGTCTTTTTCGAATTGACAATTTTTGGGATGGTTCCAGTCTTAGAGGGAGGTCCAGGTTGTGGCCTTGATTGTTTCGGTTTTAAACCCTCCTGTAGACTGCCGATTCGTTGTCGAGTTGTCGACGCACTAGGGTTTTCTTTTCTTTCCTTCGGGTTCACTCGCGCACCTTTTTCCGTTTCGCTAGTCGAGGAACGCATGATAGGTAGTGCCCGACACGTTTTCACTTTCTCATTTGGTTTGAGATCGCTCGGTTCCTTTTTACCGGTAGTTACCTTCTTCCGAGGTGTAGGTTCTTCGATATCCGAGGATAATGATTCTGACCAAATGGAATCTGAGTTCGACCCGTTTTCTTCATCAACAGGGTTTTTAGATAGCGCTTCTACAATCCTATTGATTTTTCCGGGCTTGTACTCAAACTTATACTGATAATTCTGCAGACGAATTCTCCATCTTTGGATTCGCGGTCCCGGATTATCGATGTAAGTCATCCAGTGTACGGGTTCAAAATCACAGGCTAAAATAAACTCACGACCGTACAAGTAGGGTTTGAAATGTTCAGTCGCGTATAGTATGGCTAGACATTCCTTTTCAGCCTTAGGGTAGCTTTGTTCCGCACTGTTCAACACTTTTGAGTAATATGCTATGGGCAGGTCTATACCGTCCTTTTCTTGCGTTAGAATTGCCCCTATAGCATGTTCTGAAGCGTCGCACGTTAGTTTAAAGGTCTCACTAAAGTCCGGATACTGCAAAATGGGTTCACTACACAAATATCGTCTAAGGTAATAAAAGCTTTTCTTTTGGGCTTTCTCCCATTTCCACTCAGTGTCCTTTTTTAAGAGTTCAGTTAAGGGTTTGGCCCACTTAGCGTAGTCTTCGATGAACCGTCGATAGTATCCAGAGAGACCAAGAAAACTTTTAATGTCCCTAGGAGTTTTTGGGAGAGGGAACTTTCTGATGGCTGTGATCTTATTCGGATTTGGCTTTATTCCGTCCTCACTAATTATATGACCTAGATACGCAACGTCTGGTTTTAACAGCTCACACTTATCTGGCTGTAGTTTCAGGTTAGCGTCTCTAAGTCTATTAAAGAGTCTACGCGCTCGCCGATCATGTTCTTCGAGGGTGTCGGAATAAATTATAATGTCGTCTAAATACACAAATGCTTCAGCATCGAGCATGGTGCTTAGAGCATTGTTTAGTAATCGTTGGAACGTGGGAGGGGCGTTTTTTATGCCCATAGGCATCCGCTTGTACTCATAGTGACCGTTTCGGGATGAAAAGGCAGTTTTGTGCCTATCATCGGGGTGGGTTTCCACTTGGTGAAAGCCACTGGCAAGGTCAAATACCGTAAAGTAACGTGCGGTGCCCAATCTGTCAAATATTGAGGTTATGTTAGGTAGTGGAAAGGCGTCGCCTATGATGTTTTCGTTTCGAGCCCTATAATCTACCACAATGCGCCACTTTTTCTCACCTGACGCGTCGAGTTTCTTAGGAACAATTAACAACGGCGAATTGAATGGGGAACTGGAATGTCCTATGATTCCGCTGTCAAATTGTTTCTGCAGTTGGGTATCTATTTGTTCTAGAGCCTCGACGGGGGACCTATATTGTTTCTTATGGATGACCTTGTCGTCAATGGTCGGAATCCTATGCTGAATAAGGTGAGTGCACGAGAGTTGTTCACCATTTAAATGGAATATATCAGCATAGTCTTCCGCCCATCCTAATGCGACCTTTCGCTCTTCCGGGGTCAAATGGGACAAGAATAACGCATTCTTGACCTTGATGACCCTTTCAGCGTAGCTCTGGTCTGAATTGACTTGAGCACCTTCGGCCTCAGAGTCTGTAAATTCCTCACCGGGGAATTCACAGAAATCGAACGGGATTAACTCCTGAGGTTTAAGGGTTATATCGATATCTTCTTCGGTAGTGTTAATAGCCATAGCATGGCACACGCCATCCTTACTCGTAACTACGGCCTCGCCCAGGTAAAGTCCTTCTGGGGTTTCGATTCGAGGAAGATATCCTTCTTTCAATTCCGGGTTCGTTATGTCTATCGCGACGGGGATTTTTGAACGGGATCTTATACGCAGGACTCGAGCGAACGGTTTGATTTCAGACCTTAAGGTTCTCTTAGCTTCCAGTGATTCCTTATCAACAAAATTGATGGGGGTCACTGGGGAAGATATGGTCACGAGAGTGTTATGCCTAAAAGAAATTTGGGCTTGGACCTGTCGCAGATACGGTCTCCCAAGGATACCGTGGGTCGAGATTGGAAAACAATTTCTAATGACGTGAAATTCCACCGGGACATTTTCAATGGTTAATTGAATGGTTCCCAATGTTCTAACCGCATGATTGGTAATTCCTGTAATCTCAAGACACTTGTCTGGAACAAGTGTGAGAACAGGATTTAATGCGCACAATTTCACGAGGTTAGTGTCCGACCCAGGATCTACGAGGAACCTGATTTTATCGTGTCTGAATTCCGGGGCTCTGAGCTGGACTACTGGGGAGTCCTCGGCCTCTGATTTTGCTCTAAAGATCCGATTGAGTGTTCCGCGAAGTGCACGTTCTTCGGACGCTGCGGGATTGGACTCACTGGCGCGTCCGGGCGGCGAGTCTGCTGGTAGTTTAAATTACTAACAGGTGCTGGAGACGCGGCCCGTGGTGGAGTTGTACTAGCTCTATAGTTCTGTGACGTTCTGGAGTATTGATTCGGTATATTTGTAGGATTGAGGGGAACTTGAGAAGGCGATTGTGGGTATGCAAAAGGTGTTGGATATTGTGGATTTTGAGGTGGGATCATGTGAGGTTGTGCAGGATATGTGAACGGAGGGGGGTACTGGGGCATGATGGATCGATAGAAACTTCCAAGCTGCTCTGGAGTGAGGTGGAGCACGTCTGATGACGTATACCTAGAGGAAGAACTGACAGGATTCGAATCTCTGTCAGAATCTGGTTTACGTCCTGCCGCAGGGTGGGGTTTTTCGATTTGTCGCGAATATGGGCTTGGGGATCTCGCCCGTTCCTCTGTTCGTGATATATGATAAGACGACGACCGCGATTTTTCGTTGTAACTTTCGCGATCTTCGGCATGTTTCGCAAACTCTAAGGCCTCTTCCAAATTACGAGGGTTTCTAGTGTCTACGAATTTTGATACTTCCGTGTGTTCTGGAGCATTATCACCTCTTCTAGCGTCCACGAATACCCTATTGTATTTTGATTCGAGGGCCTGGCGAGCTCCTCCGATTAAACCCTGTAATCGATCGTAATAATCGTTAGCCGTTTCTGACTGTTTTGCCTAAGCGTTATTATACTTTCAAAGTACCACTGGTACTTCTTCGTAGGGGCGAACCGATTTTTTAAATGATCAGTTAGTTCGTCTAGCCTATTGAATTCTCGGTGCTTGCAGCTATCCCAAGCTGACCCTTGCAATCGACTCTGGACGGCCCTAAGAAATTCGGGCTCCGCTGCATCCGTTACGAAAATTCCCGCACGTTGCACGGCTTGTAGGAATTCTTTTAGCGGGGGATGTCTACCGTCGAAAAGAGGGATGTCGCTCGCACTCGTTCGTAGATTGAACCGATCAAGGGCAGTGGCTACACTAGCGTCGAGATTTGGTGGGGGTTGAGCCATGGTTGTGCGAGGATATTTTAAGTGCATGTGTTATATTAATTATGAAATTTATACTTACGGTTTTGTATTTAAAGAGAAGGTGTAGGTGTATGTGAATAGATACAGATAAGAAATGATTATGTAGTTGCAACTTTTTAAAAGGGTGGTAGATTCGCCACCGCGGAAAATTCCTGCAACGTGGGCCAGAAGGGGATATAACCGTCTACTGTTTTGCCTGTTTTTGTTGATGATGGTTCTTGAAATTTAATTACTTGATTTACCTTAGAGAAGCAGGTATTGAATCTTTGATTCTGCTGTCTTTTGACGATAATAACTGGGGTGGAATATGGAGAGGACGCCTTCAATTCCATGGTGAAATTCATATTAAAGACTTGAATCTACAATTTCAAATTCTGCATTAATTGCTCTAATTCATTTATAGATTTAGTAAGAACTATATACCGTCGCTTTTCTTGTGCGACTAAGGATTTCAACAGTTCTACCCTAGTTTCTAATGCCTCTATTTTTCTTGTTAAGCTGGAATTGGATCTTATTAGATTTCTACTTTAGCGAAAATAAAATACCAATAATCTTCCCACCCGTTGTACGTGTTCTTCGGAGTTATTGAAGAGTATATTCTTCCACTCTGGGGTCATTACTCAATTTTTAAGTTTTCTAATCTTTTAGACAAAGCATCCATAGCCGCCTTCAATTTACCTGCTCTTTTCTCAATGCTGGCAACTAATAGGGAATGGGCAAAAGTGGCTTGTGCAAGTGTGCCTAACGAACTATTCAGGAGGGTTAGTTGTGAGTCTAGGTCTGACACTCGTTTGGATAATTCCGAATTTTCTTCCATAAGATAACTATATCTTTCCCCTACAGCTTCTACTCCTTCTGACAATTCAGACCATTGGTCTTGGGAAAACCCATTGACGAGTAAGCTTCTTCGAGGAAACATAGAGATTTCCTGCAATGATCTTAATCTTCGTAGTTTCAATCCTTGAGATTATCGGTTTAATGTTAGGAATTACCGAAACAAGATGGGCAGAAGAAATGAGTGCAAGTGGAAGGCCTTTCAGTTCGTTTAGTGTAAGCAACTCTGGTCCTAATATTGGAAATTTATTGCTATAGGTCGCAAAATAGTATACGTCAGTCATCTAGTTTGATGTTAGGTTACCGTAAGGTTGAATTTGTCTTCTATTTTGAATTCTATTCCGATGTCTTCGTCTTAAGGCGTCAGTGATCGGAACGACTCCAGGAGGGGGAGGAATGAATTCTGGTTGAATAGGAAGTTGAAATATTGAAAGGGGAACGATGTCCGGTATCGGGTGTTGATAGCACATTTAACTAATTTTAGTCAATAATCATAACGTCACTGTCATACTCAAGTGTACTGTCTGAGTCACCGTCAGGTTGGTTGATGTTTTGTCGTTGTACAGGCACTAATCTGGCATGATTTTCTTGCGCACGAGCTATCTGCCGCTGTGCTAAGGCCTCCTCGATATCGAGGTCGATTTCAATAATTTGAACTTGTGGTTGTACCGAAAGTGGTTGGACAGGTTCTAATTGTCTACGGATAGGTGTGACCTTACAAATAGGTCTGAACTTTACCAAAGGTTTTATAAGGCTATAATAAAGCTCGGATTCTAGTTTCACAGCTGAATCCTGTGTGATCAAGATGCGTCGTTTACCGGCGCGTTTTCCTCTTTTTGGTTTCTTTGGATCAGAGGACATTTTTGGGTGACATGTTGTTAAAAATAATTTTTTTTTTTTATAACAGTGCGATAAATACAAGTTCAGCCAGAGATGCTCTCCTAGGCGGGATGATCAGTACTCACAACGGCGCTTCCTAGTGTAAGGGAAAGAAGAAAATAAATTTCCTGCTTTCCGAATTCCAATTGGAACTCACCAGGATTCGACCAGAAGTTTTTCCAATCGTGCGGCCTTGTACCCACAAAACGGCGAGGTTGTATTACTAGTCGTTAAGATTAGTCGAAACTAGTCCCAACGATTACGTTTTTAAAGCACTATTAATAGTTGACCTTAAAGGATATTTTAGGAAATAAGTTGTAGTAGGTGGTGAACTCTTTTATGGATTATTTAGAAGAAACCCAACCCGACGCAACTTGTTCACCCAAGGATGTCCGGGGCGACTAGCCAGGTATCTGAATAGAACGAGTCCACGACAAAGAAACACACTTCTTGATTTTCAATGTGAAAATATACCACGCCTAAAATGTCTACGTAGGTGTCGTTAACACAGTCTGCAGTCGGAAATCCTAAAATGGGGCAGTCTAGTTTCAAAGCAGTTTGACAAATGTAGTTATGTTTGTAGAAACTGTTTAGAGGCACATTCACTACTTCGTTTTGTAACAACTCGGAATTAACAACAATGACTCCGAAGTCATTAGAATTTTGTCGGATTGTCATACGGATGTTAAATAAATAAACAATACACAAACAAAATTTAATTATTAGATTCGCATAATTCTAAGGATAACTTAACCCTTTTCTCAATTTCGCGACGTTTATTAATTTTGTTAATTTCGGTCTCAGCCTTGTTTAGAAGGTGTTCAAAGAAATCCGAAAATTCTTTCCAACCGTTTAAGGGTTGTTTCTCTTTAATAGGGGGTGTTAAAGGTCTTTTGAAAATTACCGGCGATGAAATTTCTTTTGTTGGTTCAGAAATTTCTCCAGGTTGAGTTTGATTGCGAACTCGTTTTTTTGAACGTTTTCCGCGCAATCTCGGTTTATTAGGCATGGTTTGAATTCATCCTGATAAATAACAGAATCTTTCAGGGTCAAAAACAAATCTTCTTTATGATCCACTTGAAATCAATTTCTCACAGTCGATCGAGTCGTCATCAACGACCGTAGTCGGAGAGCCAAGATCAAGACTAGGAATGAGTCATCATCAACGACCGCAGTCGGAGAGCCAAATTCCCAATCAACCGGAGTCCTAGATGTTCAAATCTTTCTTTTATAAGATTCCTAAAACCCAATAAATTCTAGAAGGCAAGTGTTCTGATAGATTGAGTCGTCATCAACGACCGAAGTCGGAGAGCCAAAATACACTAAGAATCAGTTGTCATCTACAACAGAAATTGGAGAGCCAAATTCTTAGTCTTTCAAAACAAAATTCCTCTATGAATTTAAAATACTCCGTTATTAAATCACTGGATACTTGGGGCAAGAGAAATGCCCTCTTATTTACACTAATAGAGTTAAAGAAAGTGATTCTAGAATTTTAATGTTGGTGCCACTGGTAACAATTGTTACCAGGTAACGAAGCGGGGCGGTAACGCGTAGGAAAATCCCACCGCTGCCACCATCAGCTTGTTACAAACCAGAAATAAATTTATTAATTAGGCTTTTGAGATGGCCCTTTATTTTGATTTGGGGAGGCACCAAGCTGCCAGAATGTTTTAAGATTCTGTTTAATTTTGTGGGGATCGTTATCCTACTTTTAAAAGTTGCCGTTCTGCTTCGTTGTGTGAATTATTGTTGTAAGGATTTGAATTTAGGTTTAGTTAAGTAAGTAAAAAGTTGAATTTAAATGAATACACTAATCATTTATTATTGGAAAATGTTCTTTGAATACAGAAAGGTTATGGTGTTACAGTTAAAATTGTGTGTATAGATTAATGGATACGATACATAATTACTTACGAACTACCGGCGGAGCTGCTCCTCTTTCGATTCACAACCTCCGTTGGGCGAAAATTTTCCTTTTTGACTTTACTGAAAGTCGCGACGTAAGATTCGCGCAACTTTCTTCTGGTTGCGAGGATGCACCTGTGGTGAGCGGACGCGGGCAATATCTGTGCAACCGGCCGTCTCGCCAACAGTGTATAACTCACTGCGGATCTACTTTTATCGAATTAGTCCGGGCAATATCTATGCAACCGATAATTCGATCGAAGTTCTCATCGCGCTTGTGGGCCACTGAGATTTGAGACGGACGCGGGCAATATCTATGCAACCGGCCGGTTACGTGAATAACAAGATTTTAGGATCAATAATTGATCTCAAAATCTCATCAAATTCAGCCCGCACTGGACTCCACCGGCTCAGAGAATTTTTGAAGTTAACGTCTGCCCTAAATTTCAACCAGAAATTCGGGTTCCGGGTCGCGGACGGACAATCGCGAAATTTCTCTGTCCCAAAACACTTACTGAGTTAGACCCAGGAGAGGTGTTTTCGAGAAGAAGCGAGAAATCGTACTGTTCTGATTCTTAATTCGCGACAAGCCTCCAACCCTTACCTTTAGTGCAAAAAGTGGGGAAGACGGAAAATTTCTGGTAGAAGGAGTAAAGAGTAGGAGTAAATCATGGGCCCATTGGTCTATGCGTTTTAGCTGACGTTTTGGATCTCACGGTAGGTCCGTGAGAACGGAAACGGTCTATACATATGATACTTTTCGAGACATTATTTTTCTTGAAATAATTAAGAAATTAAATAATAATTATATTGTTTAACTAATAAATTATTATTCATTCTAATTATTATAGTGCATATAATTTATTTATTGTACTTATATTGTTCCTACTTTTTATAGATTATTAATATATGCATTTTATTTACGTGTTTTTACACGTATAAATACATATACTTGTAACCTAAGTCCTCCGGCATTTTGTTGTAACGAAAATGTTTACACCAAAATGTTTAACTATTGTCAAGTTGTTGTATGTGCATCTAATTTGATGCACGAATTTAAATTGCATAAGTCCAAATAGCAGGAGGCATGTAAACCTCGTGGCTTTGAGTCAGCTGTAACGCACGTGCGTTTGTTTTGATGCTGCATACTACAGCTTATGGGCCCTGAGAGGAAAGGAAAGTTCTACACACAACAAGGTAGCGATTAGAGGCGAGCATAGCGCGCTTGTGTTGGTGTCCGTAGCATGGGGTCGGTGAAAGTATTAGTTCTGTAGCCGGGGAAGCCAGTACGTGTGTTGGTGCTCACGACCGGCGGCTGCATGGGTGTGTGTGTTGCCGCCGACCATCCCCACACACGCGCAACCTCACAGCGCGTCTTCTTAGGTAGTGATGACGAATATATGTATATCGGCTGCAACATTGCGCCTTTCTTATAATTTTTCGGATTTGTGATTTTATTATAATCTCCCTGATTTTAGACAAAATTCCAAATTAGCATATCTAGCAATTTACATTGATCAAATTTTATTATTATTTAATATTCAGGTTTTCCTTAAATAACATTGCCGCAAGGTTCGGTGAAGGCAGCATCGATTGCGCCGGTACAATTATTAATAACTAGTGAATATATTTTTTATTTAATAGAGGGAGAAAGAAATTAATGATTTTCTTTGTTCCTCTAATTATTTTATCATAAGCATTCCTTAGCTAAAGGCATTCTTAGAACGTTATCAGAGTGTCAAATATCCTCAAGCATAGCGTCGCTTTGTGGCAAAGTTTTTGTATGCTTGGGTTAAATCAGAATTAAAATTTATCATACATGGTTGCCGAATGAATTAAAAGTAATATCTTAACACATCCTTTATGAAATATTTTTTTATCTTCAAACAGTGTTTTGCAGCTACAAATTATTATAAAGTTTCTGTAAAAAACTACATAGAAATTTTGTTGTCTTTAAATTTAACTTTTATGTAATATATTCTTCTAAAAATTCATAACAACATTATAAAAATTGTAATTCCGGTTTTAAAAACTTACATAGTTAATCAGTGTATCATTAATTTTATAAATAATAATCTTTACACACTTCAAATACCAATTTTACAGTGGCGTTTTACGCATGACATAAATTTATGTCACAACTTTCATGACATGATTTGCGTGGCGTCGCGAAAAAATGTCACGAAAATAATGGCATGCGCGCATGACATGTTTTGCGTGTCATACATTTTCGTAAGGGATGATTGTGTTTATTTTCGTAACCCATCAATTTATAGATTAATATAATTTTACCGCAATAAATTCCAATGCAGACTTTATGTGCAAACTACAATTTACGACGCACAGAATAATTGCCTAGAATTGCGCACAAATTTATTTGAATCCAATTGAAAAAATATAATAATTATCCTCAAAAAAAGGGAGAGAGAGTAATCTGTCAAGGCCGACAAAACGAATGCAAATGCGGTGCACGCCGTTCATGCTTGTATACAATGCATGTAAAGTTGCGCTCGACATCTGCGCAATGTTATTAAAATAAGAAATATAATTATTATATATTTATAATCTTAAGAAAAACATATTACTTTCTTGAATTAAATATTTTATTAGATAATAGACAAGTAATCGGTTAGTTTAATTAAATAAATTTTTATTCAATGTAAATTTAAGTAAAAAAATATTGTAAAATAAATGCTGTTTTTTATTTCTGCAACCAGTTATATTTAACTATATTTATTTGTATATAAAATGAAATGCATGATGTCTCCACGTATGCATGTTGAGTGCAGTCGAAATGCATACTTAATCGCCAGCATTGTGTGCCTCGCACACTTTGTGCGGGACGTGCGACGCACGATTGCTATCTGGGTAATAAATGTTAAAAATTGAATATAACTTAAATGAAATATTTCAAAAATAATGCTGTTCAATTGACAACAATTTTTGGACAGAAGCTTACAAAAAAATGTTCAGTGTAAGCTTAACAGAACATCCCAGTGTAAGTTCATACGTATTATTCTGGTAAACTCAGCATGTCCGCAATATAAGTGTACGAAATGTAGAAAATCCTACGTAGAATCCGCTATAAAAAACCTATATTAATTCTTATCAGCGAACATGTATTGGATCTTACATAGGAGTTTTTATAGAGTTTTGATGGGAGACCTTCATAGAATCCTGTATAAATTCTTATAGGAAATTTTATATAGTATCCTACATAGGAGTTTCTACAAAGTTTTGTTGCAATACCTACATAGGGACCTACGAAATATCCTATATAGGAAAGATCTACATGTAGATTTTTAAACAAAATTATTTTGCAAAAACCATATAGGAACTTATGTAGGAACACACATAAAATCTTATGTGGAAATCTATGTAGGATCCTGAATAGGAAATTATATAACTTCTCATAAGTTTCATTTACAGGAATCTACATAACTACCTATAAAAGAAATTACATATTTTCTTATAGCAATCCTATAAGTCAACATCTGTTTTCTTATAGGAAACTATATAGGATTCCTATAGGATGACATATATCTTCCTATAGGCATTGTCCTACATAGGAACATATACAGGTTCCTATAAAGAATCCTATAAGAATCCCAGAAGGATTCTTATAGGATTTCTTTAAGGAACCTATATAGGATTTTTCAGTAGGGTTGTGTGGAAAAAATAGTCGAAATCAACAAAAGGTAAGAATTTTCATTTTATTAAAATAATACCAATGTTGACTACACTGTAAAAAATATTACAGCTATTTTACAGACAAGGGTAAAAGTACCGCATTAAATAAGGTTATGTTGCCACATTGAATGCGGTACTTTTACCCTTGTCTGTAAAATAGCCACATTTAATGTGGGTAATATTCTTAGGATTTTTTACAGTGTATGAAATCGGTGAAAAAATTATCTATAAATTATAAATAATCGTTTTATACCGACAGATTAGCTCAGTCGGATAAATGCCTCGCTCGGCGGACGCTGTAGAACCAAGGGTACTTGGTTCGCGCCCATTAGCCTGGGATTTTTCCAGCACGTGAGATAATCTGAGCGGGAGATTTGAACGTCGAGGACTTGGTTGTGTAATATTCGAGACTTCGAATTTATACATCCAAGACTCGGCGTCGATAAATCGGCTGTACTCAGTTAAGGTTTTCCGTAGTTTCCCTTGACTATGGCCGGAAAGGGCCATGTGAATACGAGTACTTCTAATAAAAGCCGGCTACGGACCGCAAATAGGGGGTATTGGGAATCTGGGGAAATTTGGAGAATATTTAGGGGGTTGTCATATATGTAAAAACCCAAATGGGGTGTACATGAAGAAAAAAAAAATAAATAAATAAATAAATAATCGTTTTTAAAAGATACCATATATAATCTTGTTATTTAATGTTATTGATATTTTAGATTTTTATTTATTATATTAGTTTTTTCGCAATATAAATAATTCGTTAATATTCATATAGCATCGTAAATTCAAGTAATTCAATAATGCATAAGTAGTAATTTTTTAACCAAGTTAATTTTATTAATTAATGAAACAATTTTAAAAATCAAATGAAATACATATATTCATTAATATCGATATTATTTATCGTTAAACTTTGAAAGTATTCAAAACAATAAATAATAAATTAAATTCTTTTAGACAGATTGAGTCGTGCAATGGCGCATATGGTATTGCAAATAAAGCCTTTTCAATTGGTGCAATTCATTTCTTCAGGCAAACGTTCTGCGACTAAAAGCATAGATATTACGTTGTTGAAATGGATGAGATTCGACGAGAAAAAAAAAATTTGTAACAAAGTATATGCCACCTCCTTACAATGATGAAACCAGTGCAACTTTGTATGACATAATACAAAAACAAGGAGACGTACCTGATGACAGTTGGCCAGAATATGTCATTCAAATTCACGGTCACGCAGGTGAGTTTAAAAATTTGTACTCAAATCGTTGTATAATTAAAACTTTTTTTCAGTAAGAATAACTTAAACGAATTTAATAAGTAAAATTAACAACCATTTTTCAAAGTTCTTTAAACTTTCTATGAATAATCTCTAATTCACAATGTTGATTAATTTAAAAAAAAGTATAATTTTTTGTTCTGGTGTGAAGACCGATTTTTTTAACTGAAGTAAAATTTAACTTTCAAAAGAAACTTTTTTATATTAAAAAAAGGAATTTTAAACTCATTTAAAAAATTCTTTTTTTTTAAAATGATTTGCAGTAATAATTTGTAATGTTCAGATTGCAATTTCATTTGAGTAATTACAAATAAATTGACCTTAATTATATTTAACAGATACATTTGAATTGGCAGTGATGAGATTAAATCAATTAAAGATTGATAAATTTGCGTATACTGAATCGGATACAGAACCAAAAAAGAAAAAGAAAATGACTGAGGATCAAATTAAAAATAAAATCCAGTCATTGCCAGGTTTAGAGGATATTTTAAATGTTTCCAACATTACAATGCCTACGTCAGGGGACAGTAAATTGGCTAATTCATCAATTTCCGCGTTGACTTCTAAAAATCCGGAAAATCCTTCTAGTTCCAGCATTGGGATCAGTGCATCTCCTAATTCGAAAAAAGAATCAGCTAAATTTATGAATTTAAAAAAACAGAGAAACTCTTCGATTTTTGAAGGTAATTAAGAAGAATTATAAAATATTAAAATTGTAAGAAATAATTAGTAATGGAAAAATTATAGTTCAAGTTCAACCCTTTTTATACATTTGTACTTCAAAATTGACAAAAATGAACTATAATTTTTTGCTTCTTAGGTCTTTGATATCACGTCACAGGTATTATACAAAATAAAAATTTATGTTCACTTTGAATGATAAATTCGCTCAGTTTTTATTTAAGGAATTAAAATTCATTTATTACTCAATTTAATAAAATTTGTAAGCTCCTCATTTTATAATCTCTTATTTTTAAATCATATTTTAGCAAAATCAAGAAAGAATTATGATTCTTTTAGCAGTGATGATTCTATAGCTGAGAATAAAGAAAGAGTGAAGTCAAAAAATAATTCTAAAGTTAATGGTATGTATTTCCTTTATTATAATTCAAATATTATATTTATATAAATAAAAATAAAAAATAATTATAATAAATGATTCTACTTAATAAGCTCTAATCAAGAAACTCTACGGATTAATTTTAAACAAGTGATATGCATTTGATATGAATAAACTCTAAGCAAAAAACTCTACCACACATACTTGTAAACATTAAACTAATAAATATTTATATTTTTCAGTATTTGAATCTCGCATGGAACTTAACGAATCACTGGATAATGATTACGATGATGTCGACTTCGAAAAAGAAGAGTTCGAAGAAAATGAAATGTCATTAAGTCTGTCTACCGGAAACCAAAACACAATGAGAAACTTTGCTGGTAATAAATAGTTAAAAATCTTTTCATTTATAATTTTATATTTATGTATTCATGTAATATATTAATATTTACAGAACACTCGTACAGAGACGACAGGCAAAATAAAACCGTCTCCAATTCAGGTAAAAAACTTGAAGGAAAAGAGAACGGTAAGATTTAAACAATTTTTAAATCTAATTCTATAAAAATTATTTTTCATGTTTTAATTTTTTTCCGTGTAAAAAAATATTTTTTTAATATAAAATGTATCTGCTACAAATTTTTTTAGATTATTTTAAATTACTTGTGAAAGAAATGAAATT
Organism: Leptopilina drosophilae; assembly: GCA_032873175.1. Lineage (NCBI taxonomy): Eukaryota > Metazoa > Arthropoda > Insecta > Hymenoptera > Figitidae > Leptopilina > Leptopilina drosophilae. Next base: position 46,189,386 of record CM065483.1, read on the forward strand.
ATTACGACTCGAGGTACAAAATATTCGTGATAGCACGAATATTGTTATCGGAATGATAGAACAGCTTGGAACATTCAACGACAATAACAAAAAAAGCTTTCAACAACAATACAATTTAAATTTGCCTTTTCAAACTCTGGAAGAATTAGAAAAGCTCAACCAAAAGCTGTTGGAAGAAGAAAATTGCGTCAATCATTTTGTAAGCACATTATATTAATTACGATACTTATTAATATTGTAATATTATTTATTATATTTCTTTATATTCATTTTTAATTGTCATTATAAATTAATATTCAATATTTATAATGTTGTTTTATCGTTAAGTGTAATTGAAATAATGTTAATTACTACATGTGAATTAATATTTATTATAAAGATAGTTTGAAGTGATAATTCTATTTGAAATCTCAATTTATCAATAGTTATTATCAATTTGGAAATTTACGTTTTTTGGCATTTCTTAAAAAAACTTTTCAATTGTGTAATAGATTATTATTCATCATAGATCTATTTTATTAGTTAATATTTTCTTTTATTACAGAAATCATGTGTGAATTTAACATTGAATAAGGACATTGGCGTCAGAAAATCTTTGAATAATTTGATTAAAAAGTTTTTTAGCAGAGATCTTGGTTTAAAACTAACTAGCACAAAGCCAAGTCCGGGAAAAACAGTTTTTAAAACTATGCCATTTTGTTCGAGTTTAATAGGTGAAAAGTTGATTTTAAAATTTTAATTATATTAAAAATATACTTATTTAACTTTTTCAATAATTATGAACAAATTTATTTACAGATGTTACTGCAAACAAATTTCAAGTGTCAGATGAGGACATTTTAGGTCATTTGGGCGTGATTTTCGGAAATGCCAAGGATTGGGAAGGGCATCGTAAGCAAAGAAAAGAGAAACAGCCCAAAATTTTATAAGTTATCTTTCTGTTTTTAATATTAAAACCCGTATTTTAACAAATGCAGTATTCAAATCAGTATCAAAAGTATGTACCTTTAAAAATGTATAAATTTTTGAAATATGAAAATTTAAGAAATATAAGTTATATAAATTTACAATTTTCTTTATTAATTATAGATTAATAATATTATAAATTATTTATAATGTAAATAGCGAAAAGATCGGGGGAAATCCCATGGCTCCGACCGGGTTCCGGCAGGGCGGCCAGATCGGGCAAAGTGCCATGGCCCCGGTCGGTTTAAGTGTTTCAACCAGGCCGGGGCCAGGTCGGGTTGCCAGATCGGGGCCCGGTTTATCCCGATTTGGCCCCGGTCAAAATTTCTGCACGGGTTTGAAAAAAAAATTTCATTTTTTTTATTAAATTTTAATTTTTTTAAATAACTTTTTGCGGCACAAATTAGTACAAAATTAGCACAATTTAGCACAATATTTCTTTTTTGGTAAAAATGAAATGACATTGCCAACTTCTTGGACATAATATTAACGGTCAATATCTGTGACAGTCAAATGCATAATCATCTTAGATGTTTAAATTTAATATCCACAGATATTGTAAAAGACATGTTCAAACATAACCTCAAATTTGTAGATTATACCTGTTAACATCTGAGATATTAAACCATAACACCTAGATGTTATGATATACCATCTTTGCTTAATATCTAGTATATTAAGATTTTTAATATCCAATTTTCTCAGTGTATAGAAGTCGATGCGAACCTTCTCTCATTGTAGACTCAACTTGAATGTAAAGAGCATTTCTTTCATGTGTTTTGAACGTTTTTAGTATAATGATCGAACAAAATTAGTATATATCTTTTTCTATTTTTGCAACAAGTAAATTCATGTAATGAATACATATTTTCATGAAAGAATCTCTTGCTTCACGAACGATTTATACATCAAGTAGTGTCTAGCAAAAAGTACATCAACGCTTCATTAAGTTAAGCACAATATTTTTTCCGTGCATGTATGTGAGAGACAGTAATATGTATGTGAAGAACACTAAACTGAAAAATATATAGTTGATACAGTTGATTGGTTATGAGCTAGAAAGAATTTAGAAATATTCTTTTAATAACGCAATCATAAAGAAAGACGTTTTTTGTCCTCCCTACGCTAACGTAAAGTGATACTTTTTAGTACGTATTTACAAAAATACTGCGAATGACAGTACAGATCAAAAAAGAGCTTTGTTTTTTCTTGTTCGAATATTTTCGTAACGCTCGAGTAGTTTAAATTCCGTCTAGTAGAGGCGTCATTAGAGTAAGTAGTTGACCCGCATTTAACATAACAGTTGTACTTTAAAAGTCAACTTCTCGCCCAATGTTTTTTCAGTGTATGCGCGTTGTTCTCTAAATTTTCTGTTGTGGACACGGCCTTACAGCTTCAACACAGCATCAGTTAAATACTGAGAATTTCTAATCTCTTTGTCGCGATCCCTCGTGTGCAAAAGTATATTTTTTATTTTTTAAGGACAAGTCAAAGTTGTAAAATGTAAACAAACCAAGCACTAAATTCGCAATTTTTGAACAGCCTTTTCTAACACAAACATTAACATTTTCACACTTTCTTTACAAGAATCGTGAATTTAAGTGTCAAAGTTTCCAATGAAATCATATTTAATTATGAGCAATTAAAAGTAAATAGTAAAATAATAAATTTAAATCATTTGTAAAAAAGCTTTTTTGAACCGTGAAAAAATAAAACGGTTTTTGTATATCAGACGCACATACAGTGACGGAACTGCCATAGGGCAAACCGGGCGAAATCCCGGGGCCCCGAGATTTAGGAGGCCCCACGATCATGACGATTTAAATATGAAAATTAGATTATTAATTTGTCAAACTATTCTATTAATTTATTACGTTTACACTGAGAAAACTGGAGTATTGGACTAAACATCTGGAGGGACAAATCGTTAATATTTGAGAGTTAGCTATTGGATAACAATCTCAATATTCAAATACACCATTGACATATATTCGGGCCATTTCACTTGGAGGGAAAATGAGTTTATAACAGAGGGACAAATTAACCATCTTAAGAAATCCATTCCTTATCCGGCGCGAAATGAATAAATATGGCAACCTAACCCCTAAATTAAATACATAAAATGTCAGAAAAATAAATTCGCGAGCATCAGATCGTACACATTTTCTGCGCAACTTTTAACCCTCAGATTAAACTGTTACCAACTACATTTGGAGTTAGTAAACGTTTTTTAGTTTTAAAACTATATTATTATTTCCATATTATTATTTTTTTAAATTTGTTTTCATAAATTTTAAACCGACAAACCCTTAGGTAATAAATACTGCTAAAATCTATCAACTGCAATTGAAGTTGGTAAGAGTTATTTTTATAGTTTTTAATGTTATTTTCTTATTTATATATTTTTTAATGCTATCTATCATTAATTTTATACAGAAATAATCCTTAGCTTATTAATTTGTTTAAAAGTTATATTAAATACTTTACAAAAATACACAATGTGGAATATTTGCAGAAATTCCGTACATAATTTATTTACGCAATTTCCTTGGAGCTGGTTAGATTTACCAAAAAACCTATTTTTAACTAAAATTTGTGTTAAATATAACATAACAATATTTTTCTGGTTAGGTTAACCGGAATTCAAATTAATTTAATCAGAATTCTGGTTGTTTTAACTAGAATTTCATGTTTAATATACTCTATCCAAAGCAGACCGCACCAAGAACAAAATGACAACACAATGCGAGAACGCACATTTTATTTTAGAGAATGAAACTCAGTTATTTTCACATGCTTTCAGCTAGGCTAGGTATGGTTACCAAATTCAATACTTCAGTTCACCATTTTTGTGAAGCAAATGTAAATGTACATTTATTTGTAAAAATGAGAAGCTGCGAAAAAGCTTCGTTTTTTGGTCTTTTATTGCTCCTCTTCCACATATCGAACGTCCAATCGTTGACTGGAACTTCTTCATCTTTCGTGCAGTTGATTTAATCAAGCATTTTATTTTTCGCGACGCGTAAAAGTAAATTTTACAGGTCACTTTAGTTTGTTATTCTTTTAATTGATCTTTATTTGTTCATAGTTAATATTATTTTATTGGAAACTTTGACACTATAATTTACTATTTTCTTAAAGAAAGTGTTGCAATGTTAATTTTTGTGTGAAAAAGGTTTTTTAAAAAATGTGATTTTAGTGCTTAGTTTGTTTACCTTTAACAACTTGAACATGCCCAATTTCACTTAAAACGAAAACATTCTTTTCCGTTAAATATGTTTTCAGTGTCAACGCTTTTTTATGATTTTGTTATGAAAAGTATCGTGAACAACACGTGTGGCGGCCTATTTTAAACTCGTGATGGCGCCTACGGTGCCCTCTCCTACGACTGGTCACGAAAATTTAGCGCTCATTCCAAAAAGGCCATTAGTTCACAATTGTTACGTAATGTACTATTTTAAAAAAATGCAAACAGTGAGCCTGTCCCTCTCAAAATTTAAAATATACTACATAAAAATTAAACTATTCATTATATGTAACGTTCCGCATTGTAAGGGACCTTAGCTGCAATAGACAAATTTTACAGAAAAGACATTTAAAGTAAAGCCATTTTGATTGGTTAAGATATTTCATTGAAATTCAGTCCCACTATTCACTACACATTGATAGTTGTCCGTGATACACGAAGTGTACGAATTGTACGTGCGACGCCAGTAGAGGGGCTGATTTTCTGAATAATAACGCGTCTTCGAAACTGAGTTTTAAATATTAAAATAAAATTCTTATGGTATATTCATAATTCTGTGATTTCGATTATAATGAAAAATAAAGAATTTTTCAACCTGTACGTCTCTGTCTTAGTGCATCTCCTATCGTGCCGGTATTTATATCCATCGTGATGTAAAAAGACCATTATCTGTAAACGTAGAATTTACAAAACAGTAAACATTTCTGAAATGTGCTACCTAAAACTTTGAAATCTTAATTTGTTTCTAAATACTAACTTTTATGTAGCATTTCATACAAAAAATTGGAATGTAAATGGATTTTGCAAACAAAAATTTTTTTTTCTTGATATAAAACAGTTTTTAGTCAAAGATATCGAATTTTAATAAACTAAACAACAATGTAAAAAAAACTGTGTTACTAAAATGCATTTCAAGTGCATAACTGATGCACCAGATCTGAACATACTTTAAAGTTCATTACACTCATGCATTTTGGTCACGAAAATAATGTACTTTTAAAATTATACAAACAATTGTAAAATTTCTAATCTGTTATTTCATTGTGTACACAAATGCTTTTCTTGAAATCCT